>KZ993932.1:0-22889 GCA_003614705.1 Blyttiomyces helicus | reverse complement strand
GGTGGACGTGGCGGTAGACCGGCGCTTCGGGCATGGCGACGGCGGCGAGGACCTAGCGATCTGGACCGCCTTCTGGAGCGACGACGAGGCATCGGGGGTGAAGGTTGGGGTTGGGATGCACGCAGCGTCGGCTCACGCCCGCCTGTCGACGGCGCGCCGGCGCTTTGCGGGTCTCGTGTGGCCGATGTCGTTCGCGTCGTCTTCGTCCTGGGCGATCCACTTGAGCTCCTTTGTAGCCGCCAGGTACGCCGCTACGCTCTGATCGGCGCGACCGCCACTGCCGATGGGGTTCAGGTTGCGCATGGCTGGCTGCGGGATTTGGGTTTTGCAACAAGTTCTTGGTTCGACTGTTTGTTTGAGGGGAGAGCGCGAAATGACTAGCTGCAAAGGGGAGGGGAGGGCCAAGACGTGCGCGAGGGTGTGATGGGTGCGACGCGCTTGACGCGCCACAGAGGCCCAACCTTGAAGCTGTGGCTTGCGGGCGCGGCCAGAAACGCGAACGCATCCTTGCAGCGGCGGAAAGCGGAAGGGCGCTCACAGCGCTTCCCTCAACATCAACCGTACAAGCGGTTCTTTGATATTCCTTTGGACCCGCTTGTGAGCAGCGGGGTCGCAAGCTTCTCAAGGATAGAGTACTAATCTGGGGTCTAAAATGGCAAGCGTGACCGATTGTCATGATCCCCCGCCGCCGCCCGCCCCCCACGGCCAATATGCAATCGAACGGACGTTATCGCAACCACCATTTTCGCCCAAGCAGGAGCTCAGTAATGAACTTCATCCCACCCGGCCAACACGTGCGCGAGTGAAAACGGAAGCGCCAGCAGACGCTCGCCCGTGCTCAGTAAGTTTTATTACAAGATGCGAGGCATGAGTCGCAATCCCCCGTCAGCTGCCACCGCTCCACGACTCCCCGGCTCTGGGGGTGTTAGGGAGGCCACTGGATCAGATTCGAATATCCTCAAATCCCATCACTGGCTACTGCTTCGTTTTCTTCACACGGTCGCCCATAAGTATGCTCATATGGTCATGTTGATGGTTTAGAGCATCTCCAATGGCATCCAGTCAGATACACGACCCCGCGGAACGCACGGCGCGAAGCTTGCGGGAGCGGGTGTTCAAATGCTTCCCCGAACCTACTTAGCGGACAGACATGGATCTCCTGCCTTTTTTGTGCATGTCGGAACGGGACGTGGTGGCGTGTTTGCCTGCACCCCATCTCCCATAGAGCAGGACATCAAGTGAAGCCCCCGTTCCACATTGAGATCGGGTTCGCCCTTTTGAAAAGACCCCCATATACTTGCCCATGCTGCACGGAGTGGAGTGGCTTGCCATTTTGCCCCATTTTCGCTTGAGCTCTGTGTCTTACCTGAGGCCTTCCAAATCCCCCACACCCAGAAGTTGTGGTACCAACCGTCTTCTATTTCCTTCTACGATCGGTCCGCATAGTCCCTGGTACGAGGTAACCGCTCTCTCCTTGCATCCATTTCCCCCGGCAACGTGCGGGGGATCGCGCGGGAACGGGCGTTCAAATGCTCCCCGGCGTCATTCGGTATCATGTGCGCATTTCGGAACGAATGTGGTGTTTTTGCCACATTTCCAAACTATCGGCCAAAAGTCAACCCCAGTCGACATGAAATGGGCGTCCGTCCCTCTCAAAAAAGGCTTCATATGTAAGCTCTCCCCACTCCCACGGTTGCAACCCTCAGTTTCGATCGAAGATGCTAGCTCTTCTACTCCGTTGCGTTCCTCTCACACACAACGATTAGCCGTTCGAAACACATCTACTCCTCACTCACTCCACTCATCACAACGTGTAAATCTGACAGATCAGATGTGTTTCCCTTGCTTCAACCCCACCTTTTTCCATAAGGAAAATGAGTCGACGATGTTGAAGGGTACATTTAGGGGGCGGCTACAGACTGCCTCCATCCTCCACCCGGTATCTCGCGCTCACTGACAAAACAAAATAATGGCGCATGTCTCACGGCATTCAAGTGGAGCCCGTTCAAGGCCAGAAGCCACGCAGGATGTTTCCAAGTCTTTGGTGGGCATTCTTGGGGATTCGAATATGAGACGGACAGAACTGGAGCGAGTGGCCGCCACTTGCTCCATGTCCTCTTCTTGGGAACGTTCTTTCCAATCGCATGAGTCTGATAGGTTGGGCTCCCTTGATCACACCCTGTTCCATGCGGAAAACATGGATGTTGTTGACGGGATCGGGAGGCGCTGCTGGCCAGTATTCCGGGTTGAGGCTGTGTCGTGTGTTAATATAACGGTGAATCAATGGATCAATCAATTGGAGCGTGGTTGAACGCCGACCAAGGACTGGCGGGAAGTGTGGCCCTTCTCAGGAACGTTTTGAATCAACCCGTGGAGGGACAAAAGGGGAGCACCCCTACCAACTACACCCAACGGCTCGATGGGAGAACCGGGGAAAGCAACCAGGACTGTCAATAAATAGGATGCCTACGCAAGCTCCGGCATAAAGAGCAGCACAATCAAAAGCGTCAAGAAAAAGGATGCCTATGCAAGCTCCGGCATAAGCGGCCAACGATTCAACTTAAATTTGTAGATAGAGAAAGGAAGGACGGAGGTGGTACCGGCTGCCTAACCTAATGCTGTAAGCGCGCTCGTTATCATATGGAGGTGGATGTTGTATGGGTGGTAGTCAGTACGCTAATGAGCGTCCTTAAATCTTCTGGACTAATGTTATCTATAATCCCCCTCACACGAAGGTGAGACGGAAGTTAGCCGATATGGACAGGGCGAAGGCCGTGCTCCGCGGCATTTCTTGCGAGGCCCAAACGGGGACTGAATCAGCGACTACCTCCCAAGTCGCCCCCCGGTCCGTTCTCGTGTCTCGCTCGTATTCCTTCGAATTTCCGCAATCCTCAAATCCAGGCTCTCAACCATACACCCTCACTCCTTGCGGATGGGGCTCAATTCTGATGACGCCGGGTGATAAATCGGCCAATTTGATTTTTTTCTCTCGGTCAATAGCATTCCGGTGCAAGAAGATTCGAACGGCGTTCAGTTGTTGGAACCAGAACTGTCACAGTGAGCTAACTCCTCGGTTGTGATGGGGGGGGGTCTCGATTGAATAAGCCGATTCGGGAGATGGGTCAGAGCCGGCCGCGCTTACCGGTATTTAAACAAGGGATGCAAGATTGTCAACAACGTCGCGGGTTTGAGACAGGAGAGCTTAAATCATGACAAGGGTAACTCTGACTGACAATGCTCCTCCCCTTCCCTCCAGGTTCCTTCGAATTATCGCTCGCTGACCCCCAACTCGGTGAATCTGATGGGGCGGGAGGACCACCTCGCCAGCCACCTGTTTCTATGCCCAAAAGAGGACGTTGACGGGTTGGTTTGTGCTGCTTGCAGATAACCCTCCCACCCACCCCTAATCTGGTGGACCAGGGTGGACCGGTGTCTTGTGTTCGTTGTGAAAAAGGCAACAAGAAGTTAGTTAATTCGAATCGAGCGCGGTGGAACGCTGGCCACGCTCAAGGCGAGAAGCGGGCGTGCGATTCAGGTCAATTGAAGTCATGTGTGGGATGGAACTCATCCAAATCTCCTACAGGAGCGACGGATGAGGAGGGAGTGGAGCCTGCCAGTGCATGTGGCACCATCGGCAGGCTCTGCTTCCCTCCAAGTCCCTTTCTAATCATTACTCGAAGTTTGAAAGCTGATTGGGTCAAGGTTGGGGTGACCTCGACCATAACGATTTCCATAGGGAAAACGATGACGTTTATGTGTGCTTATTGCACGCATTCCGGCTTAGGGCTGGGTCCTGCGTTCGAAAAAAATAACTTTCAGATCGGGTCATCGGGTCAATAACAGAGTTACAGCCTGGCGGGCTTCCATCCCACTCTGAGTTCTTTCTTAATTCTGTGGGATTGCTATATGACATTCGCTCTTGTCGCTTCTTGGAGAATATGTGAAGGCCCAAAGGGGGCCTCAGTCGACACTTTCCCCCTGTATCACCCTCAATACTTTTATTCGGACCAGTGTCTTGCTGACAAAAAATATGAACTACCTCTCTGAATCAAGATTAAACGCTGCCGTGCTCGAAGTGAGAAGGAGGCGGGAGGATTCCAAGTCTTTGTTGGCCATCTTTGACACAAACAGATCCGACGAACACGAGGGCATTGAGTGGAGATAGAATGGGCAAAAAGATATGCTCCATGGCCTCTTCTTTCCGCCACTTACTTTCCGATCATGGTCAGGTGTCTCACAACAACTTTCCCGGAAGACTAGGATGGTAGCATGTTTGGGGGTGTGTTCTAATGTCCCGCGTTTCTGTGTTGGTCAGTGGCGGGGGGAAACCGGTATGACAGTCTGCACCCTATATAACAGACTTACAATCAAGTAGAGCGCGGTTGAACGCGGTCCAAGAGCAAGCGGGAAGCGTAACGATGGTAACCTGACGGACTGGGTGGAGCTTGTCAACGGGAATTGGTGTAGTCATATAGCTGTTCTATTTAAACTTTGGCTTCAGTCTGTGGCGCCATTTGGGGAAATGCCGAAAGCACGGGTGCTCAACGCTCCCTTGACCCCTGAGGATTCAAACTTTTTTTTGGTGGATCGCAAACCTCCTTCCCCCACCAGCTAGCGAGAGGAGGCGCATTCGATGGACAAAAGCTGGATACTCGAGAGCGTCATCGAGCAGATTCTGTGACAACCAACGGCAACCCGGGCATCAGATAACAGAAACACACCCTGGAGAACTTCAAAAGCTGCTGTCGGTTGGAGACTGTGCGGTTGCATGTGTTCAACGCCCCCAAACCTGTCAGGGCTGTAGGCACTGTCTTTTTTGTGGATCACACGAGGCTTGCGGGATGGAGAAACGGTGGGGAAAGCGACAAAAAAGCACACATATCAACCAGAAGACTTTTTGACAAGCTGTCAATGGCGGGCGATTCAGGATCCCTTCCATTCTACTGCCGAACAGCGGTTGATTGCAAGGAGAACAGACACACTTTAACTCGTTGCAGTCTCGTCGAAAGAAGTGGCTCCCGCGTGGAGGGCCTTGCTCATGGATATGTCGCGTTTTTTGCGGACACTGAATCCAATACCCCCCTACCCCCATCCACACTCCAAAAATCACTCACTCACCCCCATCTGCGGGGTGCCCCTTACCCTCGACAACCACTATTTTTCCAAAAAACGTTTATGGTTGACGGATTTGAGTTAACCCAACGAAAGTGGTCCTTCGCCTAACACCGTCAGACCGTCACCCCTCAGACAGCTCTGTGGGGGGGTGTTCGGATTCGTCCCTAGGAACAAAGCCTTGTGAGAATGTGAACATTCTTTTTCGGCCATTTGACAAACCAGCGAAGATCCAAAATATTCAGCTGCTCAATGATGCTGCCAGTAGCAATCTCTTCTGTCCTGAGTGTGTGGAAGACCTGTAGGCACACCAAAAGCGGGGAAGCCCAAACCCAATTCCATGTTTGTGCGATCAATAATCATTTTGTCATTAACAGATGCCTTTTTTTCGATGTCGCTGTCTTCCTCCCCTCCCCCCCTCCCGTCCCTGGCACTCCGGCGCAGGCGGCTGGAATGGACAAACACAGGATACTTGGCAACTTTTGGGCTAAAAAGAGACGAGGGGATGTCATTTACTTTCAAGACGTTTCGTTACCAAAAATCGAACGAAGATGCGCGACGCTGCCGTGATGAGAATTCGGGAATTGGATTGTGCCCGATATCATCATCATCTGACCCTACTCCCCCCGATCATGAGACAAACACAAACGGAGCGAGTGGAAACTCAGGAAAAAGACTTCCGCTCAGTCTGCGTCTTCGTGGGCCCTCTTTTCCCTTATTCATTACTACAAGCCTGCTGAGTGGCTCTTACTGGTGCTTTGACACAACAAAACTCATGAGCATGTTGGCTATTTGAGACATGCATCTGTCCCGCGTCCTTCATCCTGTGTGCATTAAGAAAAACAAATTACAGGGTTACCAGCTAATGAGGTGGAGGGCTGTCGAACACGGGGCCAAAGAGGTGGCCAGCAGTTGGTTACCTGGTATCATCCCATGAAGGTATTCCCACAATCTCTACCCCTCTCCCCCATATTAAGAGAGATACCAGGTGGAAATGGAGGTTCAGGATGTGGAGTGGAGAGTATGTGAGGACTCAATAGGCAGCTTCCCCTACATCACAGCCCGCTAGATTCTTGTTTGTGGTTGGTGTGCCCTCCAATGTTAGACATGGACGCCAGTCCAGCATCGTCCCTCCTCAACTCTATGGGAGCAGGTTCCGATTAGATAACTGAGACAAATTGATATTTTTTATACGCCTACTTGAGGAACCGGTGAGGATCGGAAGTACCTTCAGTGCCAAACAGCGATGACGTCAGCGACTTCCTCTGCTCTCTCTGGCAACCGGCGGGGAATGCCCAAACTCAGGCTGGGAGTTGATGTTCAAGTACTCACAGCCCCAACTTACTCATGGATGTCACCTGTTTTAAACCATCGGAATGGACACATTTTCTCGTCCTTTGCCGAACCTGTGAAGATACGATATGCCTTAAGATGCGGAACAAGACTGCCAGAAGGGAAGATATCTGTTTTCAGCTCACACTATCAGGGCAACCAGCGGGTGAGCGGGTGTTCAAATGATCCCCAAACCCAAATAAATCAATAGTGTAAGGAGCGCAAGGGTGCTGTCTTTGTCAATCAGAAAGCACACGTTCTTTTGTGGCTGGGCAAACCTGTGAAGATCTGAAATATCTCCATTGGCTGAACGACGCTGCCTGTAGCATCCTCCATTCTTGTGAGCTCAGTACACAGGAAACCCTCTGCGAAGACCCCGACTCACTCCAGAAGCAGGTGTTCAAATGCTCCCTAGACTCAAATAGATCCAACTGGACTGCTGTTTTTGTCAATCAGAAAGCACCTGTTCTGTTCTGTCATTTCAAACCGGTGAAAATGCGAAAAAGTTTCTGTTGCCTCAGGACATTTGCAGCACCAACATCCTCTGTTCTGAGCTAACAAACCCCTGGCATCCATTGGATAAGACCCAAACACAATCTGGTAGTTAGGTTCCTATCTCCAGACTGCGCCGGTAAGCCTTCTGTTTTTGTCGATCAGAATGCTTGCTATCTTTTTTGTACCTCTGTATCTCAGCCTGCCTTCCCGTCCCTGGGGAGCCAGGGTAGCCATCTGGGACGGGTAACCAGAGGATGATTCGCGACAGTGAGGCAAAAAAAGGAAGACTAGGCGTGAACTTTTATATGGTATAATTAATATTCAGTTATCAAACGAGGTTTCATCACGCAGAGGCAGGCGTGTGCACTCTGCACCCCAAATTGAGATGCAATGGGTTTGCCACCTGATGTTCTGTTTGGAGAGGTTGCATGGTTCCGTCTGGAGACTAACTTAACGGCTGCCCTGCCGTGTGAGAGGAGACTTTTTCTTGTCCGGGATTGTTGGTGGTGTGGTGTGAGCCAGGCCTCCCTGAGGTGGGGCCCTCAATGAAGCTTGCTATTACAGCAGCAACCCACTTTTTCAGCATTTCAAATGTCGGATGGAGGCAGTTGATGACGTGCACGATGAACAAAAGCGCCCACAAAAAAGGATTATTTGGTGGGTAGAGAGTATTATGAGAACAACCTTCTCCACGTTAATATTTGGATGTTGAGGATAGATGATGATGAAGGGTTGCCAAAGGGGAGAACATGGGCGCTTGCGCATTTCATTGGCCTGTGTGGGCAATAAATACCAATGAAACTTCACAAGGGCTTTTTGCCAGGGCAGTTGGACTGCCAAAATCAAGTGGAAACAGAGATCCAACGCTGGTGCTCTTGAGGTGAGAAGCAGGCTGGAGGATGTCTATGCTGGCCATATTTGAGAAGAATGGATGTGACTGACAGAATAGGAAATGGAAGGGACCAAAAGTCATCATTGTTCATCGCCTCTTTGTTCCATCACGTTCGTTCTCACTATCAGTAGGTCTGTCTCAGAGCAACCTGCCCAGGAGACAAGGATTTCGACACGTCTTTGGTGTCTGCCGCTATGTGTTCTTCAGGTGCGGGGGGGAATATGGCATTAACTAGAAGCTGTGTAGGGCCTTAATCAAGTGGCTTGGTCAAATGCGGGCCACCAGCAAGCGGGAAGGGTCATTGTTCTATCTCTCCTTGCTGTCCTTGGAAGAAGACTCTTGTGTGGCCAACGTTACTTATGTTCCCACAGAGGTACTGAGAATTGGACATACGTTCTCCTCTCGTGGGAAAAGAGCGACTCCTCAATGTAGCTCCCCCATCATCCCAGAAAGCTTAGCAAAGTTGAGCGTGATCATCCATAACTCTGTCTGGTTGGTATCCATCAAATATTCGACAAAGGACTTGAAACCAACATCATCACTCCTCAACTTTGTAGGACTGGGGGGCAGGGTTGGATGACCCTGGCAGGCATGAGTGTTTTATTCTGTAAACTGATGCAACAGGTAAAGATGCTTCGCCTAAAGTTATCGACGTGCATTGGCGGAGTCCGCCAGCTCTTCTGCTCCAACATCTGGCTTCACAACTGCCCCAGGCACGGTTGCTAAACAAGCCCCGGAACTGAGTGGCTGACCAAGATGTGACATGATCATATCCTGAAGTCCTTTTCGTGCATGCAGGGCGTCCTCTCCCCACCAACCATTAATAGGAGATATGTCGGATTTAGTCTTTTTGTGAAACAGTGCCTGGAGGGCATTATCTGGCAGGCTTTGTGGGAGCCTCCCAACATTCGGCTGGTGGAATGTCAAAGGTTGCTGACCGTAGGAGTTCGTGCAATGCAGTTGTCCAAAGCTCCCCAAACCTGTCAGGAAAGCAGGCACAAACCATTTTATCACTCGTGCAAGGCTTTGAGGAGCTGGAGACTTCAGGTGGGGAAAAGAGTAGAAGGCATCATCGGGCAGACCTTCTCACAATCGTCTATCCCCCTGGTCATCTTGCAGTGCAAGTATTGCTTCAACAGCAGGGGTGCCAAAACACACTGGAGGAACATCAAAAGTAGTGTCAGTCGAGACCATGGTGGCAAGCCTCAACAACACTCTCCAAATCTTTGAATATACTGTAGTTGGCGCAGGATGATCATGTTTACAATAAGATTGCAATTCTTTTTTTGTTTGTGTCATGGTGGGTGTTGCCACTTGCGAGTCACATACTCCCCTGCGCCACATTGAATCTGAAAGGTGGGGTGCTCTCCACAAGAATCATCTTCCCGAAAAAACGATAAGTGAAATAGAATGACCTACTGCATGTGTTGATGGATGAAACCAGTGCAACCTTAACTTACATCTGAGACAGTCACAGCTGGCTCAATCCATAAACAACCTCATCATAATCAAGGATACTGGGAAGGCCATAGACGGCGCAATCAGGGGAGGTATCCTAGCTGGCATGGTCCTGAGACAGCAAGAGCTGGCTCCCTTTAACGTGACTAGCAAGTGCAGCGAAGGGGGTGTTAGCACAGGGGTTTAAGCGAAAGGGGTCCCCTATGGGGATGAGCGTCTCCGAATCGTGGCCCCGTAATGGAATGATCTTATGCATGTGCTGATGAATGGAACCAATGCAACTTCAATCTCGATGAGACAGCCACAGCTGGCTCCAATATGGAAGACTAGATAAGTGAAGCACGAATGACATGGTGCATGCTGAGTTTAATGGAGCCAGTGCAGCTATAATTGTTAGATGAGACAGCCATAGCTGGCTCTATTCAAGGGGACTAGCCATTATTCTGACCTGAGACAGCCACAGCTGGCTCCTTTCAACGGGGACCGGCCAGTGTTATGAAATGAAGGATTGATGTTAGCGTAGACTCCCCCTCCTTGGCGGCCCTTTAGGAGAGGGGGAGTCAGAGCGTTTCAATCTGTAGTTAAATGGAACGACCTGGTGCATGAATAGGTTGGTGATGAACGGTGCGACAATGATTGATAACGAATGTAGCTTAACCTGAGACAGCCACAGCTGGCTCCGTTGTGATGGATTAATCAGTGAGGAATGAACAATATGGTACAGTTGGTTGAATGATACGGTGCAGCATAGATTGATAGTGATGAGACAACCACAGTTGGCTCAATATGAGGTAATTAATAAGCGATGTATGAACAACATGGTGCATATTGGTTCAGTGGGAACGGTGCATCATCAATCTGTAGGTGAGACAGCCACAGCTGTCCACATCCCGGGAAAAAGATGAGTGAGAAACAAACAGCGCAGTGCAATTAGTTTAATGCTAACATTGCAACATTAATTGCAAGGTGAGACAGCCACAGCTGGCTCCCCACTTGGCACATAATCCATTCAAACTGCGACAGCCACAGCTGGCTCACCACCCGAACCCACCCCGAAGATCAGCGCTGAGTTGAAACAGCCACAGTTGGCTCCTGGCGAGTCAACTTGCTGCCAAATAAAGAGTTTGAGACAGCTACAGCCGGCTCCCTAGGGAGTAATAGTGAAGCGGAATGACCACTTGCATGATGACTATTAAGGAACAGTGCAACATTGACTGTTAGTTGAGACAGCCTTAGGCGGCTCCATCAGTAGGAAGACTTCCTAATCTTTAATGAACCTGAGATGGCCACAGCTGGCTCCCTTGGCAGAGACTAATAAGTGAAGTGCAGCGGATAGTAACAAGAGTACTCTGATGCGTGGGGGCCCCTTTAGGGGAGATCACAGCATTGCAGCGTTTCCTCGTAATAGAACAACATCATGTATGTATTGATGAGTGGGAACAGTGCAACCTTGATGTAAAGTGTGCTGAGACAGCCACAGCTGACTCCTTGTATCGATGATAATGAGGATGAGGAGCAGTTTGTGAGACAGCGACAGCTGGCTCCATTCAGCAAGACTGGATAAGTGAGGCACGAACCACGTGGTATTGGTTAGTTTCCTGGGCCGGTGCAGCAGTTATTTGTATGAGATGGCCAATTGCATCAACGGCTTCTTATTCTTGTTGCTTGAGACAACCACAGCTGGCTCTGAGCAAGGGGACTCATTAAGGGGACCACAGTTCTGAGACAGCTACATCCGGCTCCTATGCAGCAACATGAATGCAGTTGATTTAATGGAGACCACGACAGCAACATTTCTTAGGAGAGACAGCCACAGCGGGCTCCCTAATAGGACAACACCCTAATCACCCAAGGACTTCAGGCAGCCACAGCTGGCTACATTTAACAAGATTAGTAACTAAGGTAGTTGATTTAATGGATCTGGTGCAGCAGCGATTGATAGGGGGCTCCGAGACGGCCACAGGTGGCTCGTTATTGGGGACTCCCTACATTTGTCACTTGAGACAGCCACAGCTGGCTCCAATGAGGGGGACTAGTTACTCCGATGAGGTATGTGATGGTTCAAGTCCATTCAACTGTGACCTGTATAAATGGTTGCCTGATGCGAAGTACGAGCATGCGGGTGGCCGACTGATAACAAAGCAAGAGAGACTTCAGGAGGAACAACGGCCCAACGTACCCAGTTGGTGATCAGTGATGTTGAGTGAGCCTGCTAACGACCCAGCGACAGTGCGCGGAACGCAGGAGCCTCAAGAAAGGGGAAGCTCCCTACCCTACGGGTCACTCTTCAATTACCCAGAACAAAGACCCAGCTGTTGCTGTCTCAGCAAGAGGCTTAGCCCCAGCCATCTGTCCCAACCACTACAGCCGTAACCAAGGGAGCCGGCTGTGGCTGTCTCAAGCAGCAACAAGAAGCCCACCCAACAAGGAGCCAGCTGTGGATGTCTCAACTGATGAGGCGATTCAACCACAATCTGTAGGTCATGGGCGATGTCGGTCAACCACGCTCTGATGCATCACCCTCCACAGAGGGGCCCCCAAAGTGTGGAACATCAGGGCTAACACTTGCGCTTGCAGTTGTTACCACGTTCTTGAAGCCTATCTGTTGTCCCTACAGGATCACCTGTGGTGGGCCCTTGGCTACCTGACTACCGCTTCAGTGGGCAAGCTACGGTTGACCAGGGGGCTGGCAAGTTGTAGACTTATTAGCACTCCCACCGACTACCATGGGTGTCCGTGCTGAATGCCTGCAAGCCCCCCTCCTTTGACCTATGCTACCACCTATCTACGCTACCTCCCTCCTAATGAACCAGCGCAACCATGATCATGTCCCCAAGAGCCGACACATCAACGCCACAGCCAACAGAACCAAGCTCACCACGAAGTAAAAAATGTTGACGGCCATTGTAATAATGTTGATCGCCCAGATAAACAATGGTATCGACTAAACCATCCACATAATCAGGTGCAGCAATGATCTGAAGGAGTGTAACAAGTGGAAGAGCAAAGGTCTAGTGTTAGCGAAGGGGTTTAAGGAGGGGGCTTGCCTGACGTTTATCACAGACATTGATGGTAGTCAATGGGAGTGATAATAAGGATTGCAGTGTGCCAGCAGCATGCTCGACCATAGCGGGGGGACGTCGCTGGTGCATGGGTTGACTATACGAACAGGTGCAGCCAGCATTGATAGCTGAGACGGCCACAGCTGGCTCCAATGAGGGGATCACTCCATAATAACCAGGACTCTGCGTCAGCCATAGGCGGCACAATCAGGGGACCATCATCGTTTTTTTGGGTTGTTCCAACAGAGGGGGACTTTTGCGAAACACCGGCAGACTCTCACCCCTCGGTTGCCTCTTTGGGGGTGTGTTCCTATTTGTGCCAATGTATAAAGCCTCTTGAGAATGTGATAACTTTTTACAGTCAACTTGACCAACCAGTCATGATCCAAAATGACTTTAGTTGCCGAGGGACCTCTTCTGTTCTGCGATGATCCCGCATCCAACCAGTGTGGAAAAACTGATGTCAGTGCAAGCGGGGGGTGTTCAAATGCCCCCCAAACCCAAATAAAGGTTTGAGCGATTGCGAATCATTTTATCATTAACAGAAGCCACTTTTGGATGTCCCTTTCTTGCTGACTCCTTTTTCTTCCCCCCCATCTGTCCCTGGCATTCTCGGGTAGACACCTAGGATGGACAAAGACAGGATACTTGGCAACTTTGGGGCAAAAAGGAGTCATGGGTCTGCCCTTTTCTTCCCATTCCTTTTGTTCATTTACCAAGAATTGAGCACAGGTGCGAGATGATAGTGGTAGAAATCATCATTCTCTGCCCCCTGCTCCCACCGATTGTGAGACAGACACCTCCAAAGTACTTGGAAACTGGGCGGAAAGTCTTCAGCTCCATCCTACCCCTCCCGTGCTGCCGTATCTCAGCCTGCCCTCCCTCATCTGGCAACAGCTGCCGTAGGTGCCTGGGATGGGCAACCAATGTCAGGGGCAGTAGGCATATGGTGGGATGTCGAGGGTGTGGTCTTGATGAAAGGATTTGGAGAGGGGGGTCACCTAGGTGCAAGCAACTGGAGGCAGGGAGAGGATAGGAGCTGGAGGGTTCTAGACTGGATGGGGTCTTGGAGGCAGGATTAGATTGTATTACCCAGGACTGGTGATGATCAGGATCGTTTACAATGGGAGGGATGCAATGGTCCATTTATAAGGAAAGCTTGAGGCTGTATTGGGAGTTGGGGCTGTGCTGGGGAATGGGGCTGTGCTAGGGATTGGAGCTATGCTGGGGATTGGGGCTGTGCTGGGGATTTGGCCTGTGGCATGGATGGGGGCTGTGCTAGAAGATATCCAGAATCATGGGGCATAGGGGCTATGCTAGATGGTATCCAAGTACCATGGCTCTGGATCCTGCAATGTACCGTGGCTCCGGGTCATGACCTGTACCAAGGCTCCGGATCATGACAGCACCTCCTCCTCGAGCAACAAGTTCCAGGAGGAGCAGACTTGGGCTTTGCTGGGTATTGCTGGTGGAGCTCAGCAACCTTCTCTGGGGCGCTAGCCAGTTGGGCTGCAGGCTCCCAGGTTGGTTTGCTAGGCCCGTAACCCCTCCAGTAAATCCAGTGGTAAAGGCGCCGCCGTAGGATCTCGGAGTCAAGGATTTCGCTGACCTAGGACGCGGATTCGTTGCCAATCTCGACAGGTGGCGGCGGTTGCGGAGTACGTCCCGGGATGGTCAAAGGGTGATATGGTTCAAGGAGGGTGATGTGAAAAACAGGTGAATGCGCATAGTTTCCGGTAGTGTGAGGCAGAATGTGACGGGATTGATGCAGGCTGCTATGGGGAACGGCCTGAGTCGCTTGAAGTCTAGCTTTTGAGGGTCTTGAGGTTTGCCCATTGCGGTGAAGCAGCCCTACTTTATCGCCAACCTTGAAGTCTTGGGCTCCCTTGCGATGCAAGTCAGAGTATCTCTTGTAGCTTTCTTGCGCTGTCTTGAGATGCGTGGCCAGTTCTTTGCATACGGTGGCAAGATTTGAGAGGCGTTCTTCTGAGGCAGAATTCTTTATGGTAGTTGGTAGGGAGATATCAAAGCGCGGGTGGAAGCCGTAGTTGGCCCAGAAGGGGGTTTGTCCCGTGGATGCATGCCAGGCATTCTTGTAGGCGAATTCGGGAATCAGTAAAAGATCAGTCCAGCTTTTCTGATGGTAGTTGATTGTACAGGAAAAATACTGCTCGAGGGTTTGATTGGTACGTTCTGTCGGTCCGTCTGTTTTGGGGCTGAACGTGGAGGAGCAGTTCTCTTTGATGCTGAGTAGTCCTTGTAGACGTTGGCAGAAGTTGCCGATGAATTGGGGTGCTCTATCGGTGACAATGTCCATTGGAAGGCCATGTAGACAAAAGATCTGGTCAAGTAGAGCATTGGCTGTGTCGTTGCTTGTGATCGTGTTGATAGATGCAAGGAACTGCGCCATCTTGGTGAGCCCACCAACGACAACTAGGATGGAGTCGAAACCCGGGATGGTGGGAGATCGGTGATGAAGTCCATGGAGATTGAAGTCCATGGTGTGGTTGGGATCGGGAGGGGGAGCAGAAGACGGTGGCATTAATGTCAAGGGGCCTTGGACGGGAGCAGGTGTTGCAGAACTGGACAAACTCCTCTACCTACTTTGCAAGTTAAGGCCACCAGTAGTAGCGGGAGACCAACTTGATAGTCTTCTGGATCCTAAAGTGGCCAGCTGCCAGGGAGTCGCGTCTTGCTTTGAGCACTTGGAGTTGCCCAGGCCCATCAGGTACGTACACGAGACCGTACCTGTATAAGAGGTTGTTGTCGAGAGCCAAGTGGTTGTAGTGGTTGCTGATGCCTGGAGTTTCAGGTCTTGAAAGCTGTTTGATGACATCTGAGGCAACTGGGTCATTATAAAGGTCTTGGCGTATTAGGTTGATGAGGGAGTCATGGAGAGGGAGCCAAGTGAAGGCTTGAAGACACTTTGGACATAAGATCGCATGCTATCAATGTGTCGTTGCCTCATCCCCCTCTTTCGGCGACAGGAAAGAGCGGCGAGACAGAGCATTAGGTTTCCCTTGAAGACGGCATTCATGGTAGGGGATGATGAAATTGAAGCGGGACAACGACATTGCCCATCGTGCTTGATGTGGATTCAGCACCCAAGAATATATGAAGTGTGCGAGATTCTTGTGATCCGAGTAGAGAATGACTTAGTGGGGGCATCCTTCGAGGAAGTGTTGCCACTCCTTGAAGGAGTCCACAATGGCAAGAAGTTCCTTGTTGTAGATTTTGTAGTTGATTTCGGTGGCCGTGAACTTGCTTGAATGGAAAACAACAGGGTCCACGTGGCCACCATTGCGCTGCTGAGGGAGAAACATGCCGATTGCAAAGTCTGACACATTCGTCACTGTTATAAAGGGGTGCGTGGGGTCCACATGTAGGAGGGCTGGGGCAGATGTGAAGGTGGCCTTGAGTTTTTCCAAGGCTGCGGAGGCAGCAGAGGACGAATGGAAGGGATTGTCTTTCCTTGTAAGTCTGGTCAGAGGTGCAGCAATGGATAGGTAGTCTTTGGTGAACTGTTGGTAGCAGTTTGCGCGCCAAGGAAGCATTGGACATCGCGAATTGAGGTCGCAGTTGCCCAGTCGAGGATCAACTTGATCTTGCCTGAGTCCATGGAGATGCCTTTGGTTGAGACAGGGTAGCCCATGAACTCGACCTGGGTCTTGTCAAACTCTTCTTCTCCAGCCTGGCATAGCGGCCTGCATCGTGAACCCTCTGAAGGACATGGCGTACGTGGCAGTCATGCTCAGACTTCTCGTCCGAGAAGACGAGGACATCATCAAGATAGACCATGACAAAGTTGTATTCGCGGAAGTCGTCATTTGCCATGTGCTGTAACACAGCGGGAGTATTTGTGAGACCAAAGGGCATGACCTTATACTCGAAGTGGCCTTATCTGGTCTGGAACGCAGTTTTCCATTTGTCCCCGGGCTTGATGCGCCCGAGGTAGTGGGCCCCACGGAGGTCTATACTTGTGTATATGCTAGCAGAGCCGAGTTGTTCGAGGAGTCCCGAGGTCAATGGGAGAGGGTCGCGGTTCTTGATTGTGATCTCGTTGAGCCCGTTGTAGTCAATACACAGGCACAGGGAGCCATCTTTCTTCTTGACGAAGAGGATTGGTTGCGCCCTCCGGAGACTTGGATTGCCGAATGAAGCCGTTCGCAAGGTTTTCTTTAATGTAGGCTTGAATAGCATATTGCTCAGTGGGTGAGAGGCCGTAGATGGGACCAAAGGGCCGTTGGGAGTTGGTTTCCGGTCAATAGGGCAGTGGTACGAGCAATGTTCTGGCAGTTTTCATGCTTTGTCGGGGTCAACACATCTTGAAAGTCTTGGTACTTGGGTGGGAGCCGCATGTCTTCTGGGACTGGTGTTGGGAACACAGCATAAATAGCCATGACTTCCTTCTTGTCACAGAGGGTAGCCAACTCCGCAGCGGAGACTTGATGGATTAGGTGGTTTTCTAATATTGTTGGGCTTGACAGTTGCTTGATGTCGGTGGGCTTGATTTTGAGGATAGGAGGTTTCTTGAAGAGCGTTGCGGGACGGATCTGGGGGACATGACTCGATGACTTCTGGAGTGGCTTAAGGGGTGTCAAAAACTGAAGGATGCGAGCTCGCCAATCGATATGTGGATTGTGGAGCTCCAACCAGGAGAGGCCGAGAGTGACTGGATTGCTGGGACAGGAGACGAAGTTGAATCACTAGAGTGTCCTCCCCGATGACCCTGGTGGGCACTGTTTAGTGGGAGACTGCTCCAGAGGAGATGACAGGTGTATCGACGACCTTATCTAATACAGGGTGGATATTCTTGATAAGTTCCAGATGATTTACGGTGGCAAAGTCTCGATCGATGAAGCAGGCCGAGGCACCTGAGTCAAGAAGGGATGTTTTGACGGTCTTGCCAGAGTAGAAATGGTGGAGGAGCACAGGTAGTTGGAAGGCAGGGCATGGGTCAGGGATGAGGAGGGGTCCGTGTTTGCTGGGGTGGATGTTTTTGTCCAGGCACATGGCCCCTATTGTGGCTGGATGTGGTCCTTTCCCGGCTCTGTTGTCTGGGGGTTTGTGTAGCTTGGGGTCATGACTTGATGGGCTTGGTGGCGCACTTTGGTGGGGCATTGACGCGAGAGGCAGCCCAGGCCGCCGCAATAGTGGCAGAGTTTTTCTCTATGTCAGTGTTCCTTTTCTTGCTCTGTGAGTCTCTTGAAATTTGTGGTGTCGGATGGTCCTTGATGGCCACTGGGTGGTAGCTTCCAGTTTGTTGTGGCTGGTGACCATGGTTGGGTTGGATGCGTTTCTCTTGGCATTGCTCATAGAGGCGGTTGTCACATTGAAAAGCTTGCCTTATGGCTTCCGAGAGAGTGGCAAGATCTGACATCATCAGCAGCAGGTCTTTGGCGTCACCTCGTAGGCCAAAGTGAAACTGGTCGATGAGGGCGTCATCTCCCCAGTGAACATCGCAGTTGAGCTAGCGGAATTCAGAGGCGTTGGTCGAAGCTGGGCGTGAACCCTGTTGGAGTGCCCGTAGCTTAGTGGAGGCGCTTCATTCCTTGTCAGCATCATCAAAGGTGGCCAAGAATTCCTGAAGGAAGGTGATGAAATTGTCAAGTGGTGGGGACTGCGTTTGGAGGAGCGGTGCGAACGAAGCCAGGGCCTTGCCAGCAAGCAGGGTGCCGACTCGTCTAACTTGGGCTGACCTATTGGGGTAGCCTTGAGGTTGAAGCTGGAGGATGAGTCGCACTTGGTTCATGAACCCGTGAAACCTCAATCGGGTACCATCAAACTTGTCAGGGAGGCTGATTTCGGTTTCTTGATGTTAGGCTGGTGTTGATGGTGTTTGGTCAACTTGGGCAACAGCCTCCCCGAGAGACTGGTTCTCTTGTTGAAGGTGTTGTAGTATGGCGGGGACTTGTTCTAGGCTTGTGGTCATGGTAGTAGATGGCTTGCAGGTAGGCAGGGGGAGATGCTGATCAAACTGTCTGGGGCTGCAAGCTTGGTGGTGGGATGTTGAGGGTGTGGTCTTGATGACAGGACTTGGAGACGGGGGTTGCTGAGGTGCATGCGACAGGCGGCAGGGAGAGAAGAGGAGCTGGAGGGGTCTAGACAGGAAGGGGTCATGGAGGCAGGACTAGATTGTATTGCCCAGGACTGGTGATGATCAGGATGGTTTTGAATGGGAGGGATACATAGGTCCACCTATCAGGGAAGCTTGGGGCTGTGGTGGGAGTTCGGGCTGGGCTGGGGATTGGGGCTTTGCTAGGGATTGGGGCTATGCTGGGGATTGGGGCTGAGCTGGGGATTCCGGCTGTGGTATGGATTGTGGCTGTGCTAGAAGATATCCAGAATCATGGGGCATAGGGGCTGTGCTAAATGGTATCGAAGTGCCATGGCTCTGGATCATGCTATGTACTGTGGCTCTGGGTCATGACCTGTACAGTGACGCAGGGTCATGATTTGTACCATGGCTCTGGGTCAGGACTTGTATCTTGGCTCTGGATCATGACAGCAATAGGCCTGTTGAATTTCTCCCACTGGTGACCCATGTCTTGCATGATCTGATGAGGAACTCGTTGAAGGCATGGCAGAGGTCCCAGTGGGTGAGAGGCTAAACTGTAGGCTATGTCGTTTTGTTGGCTGCTTGGGCTGGGACAAGGGCTACATCTTAGATGGCTATTTGCTTCGGGTTCTCTGTGGGAAATTCTTCCAGGCAGTCGCTTACTGTGGAGACAAAGTTTGCTACTACTTGGATACCATCTTTACTGTGGCTCTGGGTCAGGACTTGTATGTTGGCTCTGGATCATGACAACCAGAGGATACTTTACGACTTTACTGCAAAAAAAGACAAGTGGGTGAGGGCACCTATTCCTTTCATTCATTTCTCACCAATCAAACGAGGGTTGCAAGAAGGGGAGACAGGCGCGTTCACTGCATGCAACCCCAAACCCGGACCTGTGCTTGCTTCCCCCAGGTTCTGAATGGAGAGGAATGGATCGGTGGGGAGACTTTCTTGACTGCTCGCGTGCCTGGTGAAAGAGGGGAGACTATTTCTCGTTCACGATTGTTGGCTTGGTGGGGTGAGTAAGGCACCATCGAAGTGCGTCTTTCGAGGAAGCTTGTTTATCACAGCGGCATCCGACTCTGGGGCGCCTGAAACAACCGGTGGAGACAGTTCAGGGGAGACAGGCGGTAGGAGAGCAGGAGAGAGAGGGAGAGGACAAGAGTTTTGTGAACATCTTCCCTCCAGCAAAAAGGGTAGATGATTGGACGTTGAAGATAGATGATGTTGTTGAAGAGTTGCAGAGGGAAATTGGCCAGGTTGGCAGCGAGCAGGGCTGCTGTCCAGTGCCCATTTGCCGGGCAGAGCATTTGTCAATAGGGTGGAGCAGGGTTGGTTAGTTCAACCCCATGAAAGTCTTTATAAAGGGCATCATTGAAGTGGGAAGTCCACATGACCTGCCCCCCCTCCCCCAAATTGTGACATGCGAGAGAATACAAGTGTGCCGAATTGGAAGAGGGTTGCCCCGTGGAGTCGAAAACTTGCTAGAGGGGATCTCGGTTGGCAGCTCCCCCCTCGCCATCCAACCTCGCCCATTATGCCGTTTGGTCATTTGCTGATGACCGACATTTCTCGACTCAGTGGGGGCGGGCTCGGATTTTCCTGACCTTGCACAAGTCGTCCGTAAATTCGACCAGATCTGTCAAGTGCCCCAAAAAGAGGTCAAACAGCAGACCGGAGAGCAGTTCGTCATTGCGCGCTAACAAACTCATGGAACCAACCTTTGCATTAGTTTTAGTCCTCCGGAAACAGGCAACGACAAGGGGATGCCGGGCGGGAGCGCGGTTCAAATGCTGCCCAAACGCCACTTGCCCAAAGGATCACAAGAAGCATGTGGGAGAAGACTCGGACCCGCAAAAGCTCGAGTTTGCGGACGTTCGAGCGTGTTGATGGCGGAGGATTTTCGCCGTGAACTTGGAGGATTTTTCGGGCAAGGCAGCGTCGGGCACCGAGTCCGCCACGTCGAAGGGGAAGGAGGCTTGCGGCGACGTGGTCGATTGTCTGGCGCGATCAGCCAATGCCAATGCATCTTATGTTGAAGAAATCAATTGCAGCTATTGTAAACACGCATGAAATGTAGAACGGCCACACGGCTTTGACAAACAAACAAGCAAACAAACAATCAATTGGCTTACGTGATCCCCCCAGGCCTCAGGCTTGCCCGGGTTGGCCCGCTCGCCCCGCCTCCCTGCACTCAACGAGTCCAAGGGGCAACGAGCCTGGCCAGGCTCGACTAAATAAAAACACTTCCATCATCAACCCCATCGTTGGTGCCAAACAACTCTCTCCCCCGCGAAACCCTTCAACAACAACTCCAGCCAACCACTCCCACCACCTGCTCTCCCGCACCTTGGTCTTCGGTCCCCCTGGTGCGTAGGCCCTGCCATCCCCAGCGAGTTGTGACCTGCCCCAGCGAGCAAGCTGGCCGCCCCATCTGCCCTCTCCCCGGTCGTCGCGACAAGCGGTTCCAGACACTGCTTCCCCAGACGCGATGGCCCAGCAGATGACGAATACGAAACGCGCGGCATCCTCTGCCGGGGGCAGAAGTAGAGGGCCGCATCCAGTGGGAAACGGGACGCGGAGACACGCGACTGGACAAAAAAAAAAAAAACACAGATGGGGTTGGGAAGAGAGTGAGGCCCCTTGAGCCGCGACCGCCATATTCCGTGCTGTCCCTCCTCCCCCTCCCCCCCCCCCTTTCCCCTCTCTTCCTTGCTAAACCACGAACTCCGAATGCAGCCAACTCACCGATTCCGCCTTCTTTGCTCCCGAATTAAAACAGCAAAGCCCCCTGCTTCACTCCTCCCCTGTCCCCAAACACCCCTCAAACCGCCACCAACACCGTGCCAGAATTACCCACAAGGTATATTTCAAATGCTCATCTATTTCCATAATCGCGGCCTGGTTTCCACACCGATAGCAGTAGTTGGGTGCGCTGAAGATCGTCACGACGTTGCGATCCTGCGACCAGTTGTAACCCTATAAAAACAAGACAACGCAAATTTACATCAAGAAAATCAACGACGGTTTCCGAAGCAGACCCAACCCAACAAACGCGAATACACGATCCAAATGCCACAAGGAAGTCCCGGTATTTCCGATGCAACTGACCTCCATGACAAGCTGATGCGCCCTCGAAATGAGCGTAAGCCCATTGTTGTGGTTAAACGCCTCCGAGATGTCTTGGCCGAAGGTGTACCCGGCACCTCGTGGGGAGATACCCCAGCCGCAGCGGTCGTCAGGGTCGGACCTGGACGGGGAAGAAGTTAGTTTCGCTGTAGATTGGATTTCGGTTTTTGGGATATTTGGGCCAATTTCGGATCTTGGCCCAGACCGATCATTTTGGGCATAGATTAAGGGCGAAGACTTACCAAAGGAGGTCTGTGAGAGGTTGGAGGAGGTGGTCTTAATGAAAAAGCAGACGGCGATAAGAGGTGGAAAAAGGGACGGAGGCTAGGACTTACCACACATGGGACCCTCGTGGGGAACCTCCTGGATTCTGTCGAGGGACCGGATGTGGTCGAGCGTGTCGATGGAGGGGGATAGACCACCGTGGAGGCAGAAGATCTGATTGCGTGAGGGGGGGCGGGGGGGGGAGGTGCGAATTGGCACAAATGTTTCGAAAAAAAACCTATATCCACCAACCGAATCCCACACCTACCTGGTCCTCAATCAGCGCCGTCAACGGCAAATAATCAAACAGATCGGTAAAGAACTTCCAAACGTTCGCGTTCCCATACTTCCTCAAGCACTCATCGTAGAATCCGTAGACCTGGGTGATCTGCCGGCTCTCGTGGTTCCCTCGCAGGATGGTGACGCGGTCCTTGAAGCGGACTTTCAAAGCGACAAGGAGAGTCACCGTCTCGACGGAGTAGTAGCCGCGGTCGACATAGTCGCCCATGAAGAGGTAGTTGGTGTCGGGGGAGTTGCCGCCGATGCGGAACAGCTCCATCAGGTCGTGGAATTGGCCGTGAATGTCGCCGCAGACGGTAACCGGGCAGCGGACGGGTTGGACGTTCGATTCTTCCATGAGGATTTCGCGGGCCTGTGGTGGGTTGCAAGAGGGGGAGGGGGGTGTTGGAGTGGGTCGCGAGAGGAGAAAAAAGCCGCGAGAGCAGCGCTCGGTGCTCGGGCAAAAAGCTCATCTCGCGAAAAAAAGCTTGCTGCGCAAGTTTCAGGCGAAAAGAACCCACACACACAACCCTTGCCCTATCCCTCGACGCACACCACGCCACCCGCTCCCCGCACCCCCAATCGCTACCTTCTCACAAAGCTTCTTGACATCGACCTCCGACAGCTGCTTGCACGACATGAGGACTTGGATCCACCCGTCGACGTCTGACACGTCCTGCAACGCCATGCTTATCGAGGGCCGAGTAGGGGGGGGGGGGGGGGAAGAGGGTGTTTGGGGGGGGGTTGAAAGGTTCGGGGGGGGGGGGGGGGGGGGGGGGAAGCTGCGGGGTCGTGCTAGCGCAATGGA
>KZ993931.1:0-22899 GCA_003614705.1 Blyttiomyces helicus | reverse complement strand
GTTCGCCAACTGGTTCTGCGTCGCGTGCAAGAAATACGGTCATGACTTCTCGAAACGCCCGAACCTTCAGCAGCTGGCAAAGGAGTATGCGGAGAAGAAGCGTCAGGATAAGGCCACCAACAAGGAAACCGGCGGGATCAGCAGCGCGCTCGTCACTCACATATACGAAGACAACTACGAGCAAAACCCGCGGATCCTTGTCGTCAACTCGGCGGCTAACATGCACGTAGAGAACCTGCGCACGAGCATCCATATCACCGAAACGGGCAAGTGGTCAGTAACGATCGCAGACGGAGAAACAGTCCAAGCGACTGGCAAAGGAACTATCAACGTGAACGGCATCGAACTCAGAGACGCTCTGTACGTACCCGACGCGAAGTTCCGCCTCCTATCTATTAAAGCGACTACCAAACAAGGCGTCGAGGACGGCATTGGCTACCACTGGAGCATAAAGAACGACGCGGCAGTAATGTACGATAAGAACGAAGTCGAGATGGTCTGAGCTCCCGACAACTCAAAGACCGAGCTGTACGAATACTTCGAGCTCTTACCAGGCGAAACAGCATTCTTCAGCCTTGTGACCAGATCTACCTCGGCCGCCGGCAAGACCGACGCTCGAATCTGGCACTACAAACTCGGACACATCTGAGCAAAACGGTTAGCAGCGGTATCAAAGGCCGCGACCAGCACCCCAGCTGTATTCGAACTTGATACTCACGAGGTCTGCGAGCCCTGTAACATCGCCAAAGCGAAGAGGCTCCCTTTCCATGATAACCCTGAGCGGGCAACGAGAATTTTCGAGTTAATTCAAACAGACTTTGTCGGCCCGTTCGAACAGTCCGTCGCCGGCTGCCGGGTTTTCAGTCTATACGTGAACGACAAGATTGCTTACATCTGGATCTTCTTCCACGCGAGGAAGAACGACATTTATGTCACCTAAGAGCAGTGGATGGATTTGATCGGAAATCAGTTCAGCGCTTTGTTCAAATGGCTCAAGAGCGATCAAGACTCGCTGTACACTACCGCGGAAAAGATGCTCACCATCTATAACAAGCGCGGAATCATCCACCTGTTCACCAACCGGTACTCGGCGGAACAGAACGGCCGCTGCGAGCGTCAAGTCAGGCTGATCCTAGAGATGGGTAGAACAATTTTAGCATCCACCGACCTACCGGCACCTCTCTGGGCCGAGGCCCTCAACCATGCGGTCTGGCTCAAGAACCGGATCCCGAGCACCGACTCCGACATCTCACCTTATGAGGAGCTCTACAACAAGAAGCCCGACCTCCGCAAGGTACCTATCTGGGGATGCGTCTGTTACATACAGATCCCCAAGGACGTCCGCTCCGGCAAGCTCGCCGATCGCGGAGAGAAGGTCCGCTTCGTCGGCATGTCCGACGAGACGAACGGCTACCGAGTCTGGAGGCTCGGATCAGACGGAAAAGGATCAGTTATAACGTCACGCGACGTCATCTTCGACGAGTCAAAACTATCACACTCCGAGCACGCTGGCCCGGTCGCACTGTCCCTCCAATGGCACACGGTTACGCCCGCGCATCATCAGATTACACACAGCGGAGGAACAGCAGTCCCCACAGCACTCGCGACGCAGAAAACTAAGGGTTCCCCGGCCACAACGGCGGGAAAGTCCGTGGAGGCCACAAAAAGATCAAGCTCAAACGCAACAGCCAGCACGAGCGCTGCTGCCGCCGAGAAGCACGTCGAGCCAGTGGGAGCTCAGGATCACATCGCACCGCCGCCGCAGGAGATTTACGACCTTCCGATGCCTATGAGTGAGCCGCAGACGTACAAAGAAGTGTGAGCGTTGCCGAACAGGGATTAGTGGCTCGAAGCGCTTAAATCAGAGCAAGAATCACTGATCAAACACAAGACATAGATTGAAGTCGACCGGAGCGAAGCTGCGGGGCACACGGTCTTAACGACCAAGATAATCTACAAGCAGAAAATGAACCCGGACGGGTCAATCGCAAAGTTCAAGGCTCGTTCAGTGGCAAGAGGATTCGCCCAACGACCCGGCGACGACTATGCCGAGACCTTTGCACCCACGGCCAAGCTCGCCACCATCCGCCTGCTCATCGCCTGGGTCGCATCAAACAAAGAGTACTCACTGAAGCAACTCGACGTAAAGACGGCATACCTAAACACCCCCCTCGACATCCCGCAGTACGCTAAACCGCCTGAGCGATTCAAATACACGAAGGGGAAGATCTACAAGTTAATCAAAGCCTTGTACGGTCTCAAACAATTGGCCAACCTCTGGAACGGCGTCATAGATATCTTCCTCAAGAGAATTGGCTTCAAGCGCAACAGCGCCGACGACGGCATGTACTACCATCTGGAGTACGAGGTCCTCCTTGTCCTAGTCGTCGACGGCATTCTGTACGACGGAAAGGATCGAGGACTTAGGATCGTCACTGAGATCATGATCAACGAGTTCGACATGACCGTCATGATCCTGTTCACTTACTATGTGGGCCTTGAGATCGCTCGCAATGAGAACTCGTACTCGATCGGCCAGCGCCGATACATCCTGGATGTGATCAAGAGGTACGGGATGGAGGAATCGAACGTGGTCAGCACTCCGCTCGACACCAACATCGACCTCACCCGCGACACCGGCGCCGCAGTCCTCAGCGACAAGGAGATCAAGACTTACCAGTCGATCGTCGGTTCCCTCATGTACGGGATGCTCGCGACGAGGCCCGACCTCACCTACGCGGTTAACTTCTTGTCGAGGTACGCGAGCAAACCGACCGAGGCCCATATGACAGCCTCGCGTCGCGTTCTCAAGTATCTAAAGGGAATGATCGACTACAAGTTAGTGTATCACTTCGAGCAAGAAGGCGGCCCCTACGACCTGCCCCTTGTTGGCTACACTGACGCCGACTTCGCGTCCGACCAAGTCACTCGCCGCAGCGTCATCGCCTACGTTTTCACTATCAACGGCACCACACTCACCTGGGCGACCAAGAAGCAGCCGACGGTAGCCCTGTTGACGACGGAAGCGGAATACATGTCGTTAGCGGCAGGCGGACAGGAAGCAGTTTGGCTCTGAGGCCTCATCTCCGAAGCCCAGTTCCCGGCGTTCACTTATCACCCGACGCCCATCTACTGTGATAAGAGGGGCGCACTCGCGCTCGCCGTCAACAACCAGACGAGCCAGCGCACCAAGCACATCGACGTCAAGCACCATAAGGTGCGAGAGCTGGTCGAGGAGGATGAGATCGAAGTCTTGGCCGTTCCCACTCAAAACCAGCGTGCCAACCACCTCACCAAGGCTCTACCCCGCGAGCGCTTCAAAACTCACCGCACGGCTATCAAGCTTCTCCCGCCGGCGGATTTCGAGGACTGGGAGCGTCTGTGAGAGGAACAAAACAACTTCAAAAAAAACCACCTTCAACCGCACCACCAACCTCAAGAGACCACACCTTCACCCTCACCCTCGACCTCACCTTCTTTTTTTTCGGGAGCGGGGAGCGAGTGGGAGCATTCTGATGGAGTGAAGGGGGTTCCGGGGACTTGGATGGAGTGTGGGAATGTTTTGGAGATTCGGGAGGTGGGAGAGATGCCGAAACTCGTCGACGAGGCAGGATTTCGAAATCTTGTCCAAACGAGTGGGAGTGTCATGGTAGCGGCTTAGACTGGCTCCGAGGGGGGCGTTCTGGAAGAGAACGGAAAAGAGGCGCAGATAGTGGCGCAGGGGCGCGAGAGACTCGGGGCCCCGCATTTCCCCCGAACTTGTAGTCGACACCTCCTTCTGTACAATACATCACCTTGAAGTTATAGTTCTCTGCGCGACACAGCCCCCCTTCTCCTTTTCCTCGTCCTCCCCACCCTGGCATGAGCTCTCAACACAGAGAAACATTTTCCTGTGTCCCCTGAAACTTCGCTTGCAAACTTTCCCATATGGCACGTTGGGGCTCCATGAAAGTTCAGTGAAGCACAGAGCAAAAGCAGCTGCGGCAGAGCTTTGGCAGCAGCCAAAGAGAGGACCAGAGAGACATCAATGATGACAACATACAGGTGTGTGTGTAGTGTTGTCGCTGTTACTGCCTGAGGTGCGCCTGTTTCAAAGATGCTGAGTAGTTAACAAACATCCCCCCAGATTTTCTCTCCCCTGTCCACGTCAACAGGTCCGCCTTCAGATGGTGATGGCTTTTTGGATAGATATATGGTGCATGGGTCTGTGGGGAACAACTCTTCGGAGGGGGTCAGCAGTGGATCCGACACTGCTTTGTCCTGGTCCTCAACTCCCCCCTCGGTGATGTATGTGGGAGAGACGTACGACAAGGAGGCAGATGGTGTCGATGATGAAGATGATGAAGACAGCTGGGAAGGTAGAATGGATGAAGAACTCCAGGGGGCGCCAGAGCAGCAGCAAGTGAATCACCTTGCCAACTTTCAGGCAGGCTATGCATCTCTTCACTCATAGAAGCTATCACTTGGTGATTGCAAGGTCCTGCGAGTATTACCCAGTCTTGTGATATTCCGTGGCTCCTTAAACCAGCCTCTACAGCGGCCGCTTTTCTGGATTGCCACAACAGGAGCCTATCCAAAATGGCGCTCTCCTTCGTTTGGGACCTTTTCAGCCAAATCGGCATTGGCCTTCCGAGCGCCGATAACTCTCGCATATGATTGCCTCATCATGAACCACATCAGGACTTTACATGATGAACCCTCTTGCTCCGCAGGCATTCGCCATCTATCCCAGGCCAGTCGCTGGCATGATAAATTACGGGTGTGATTTCAATGGGAACTTTTTCATCAACCAAACTATTCACCTGAGGTACACTTTGTTTATTGTTCATGTGACTTCCTCACCGCCCCATCACAATCTCATTCCTTATCTTCCCTTCTGATTTCTTCCCTTTAGGAACAGTGATCTCGTCATGCACTTCAATTTCTGTACTCGTAACGGAGAGGTGGGATGAAGCGACGAAAATTGGCACTCTATGACAGCAAGGGGATAAGGTCGCTGTAAATGGGAAGACTTTAACAAGGTTTCTGGGCAAGGTTTCTGGAGGTGTTGAAGATGAAGGAACCAATGCAGTTTCGGGAAGGTCTTGCAGGTATCATATTTGGGGAAAGAGTCTCCCTCTATGTACCACGAGTCGGTCTGTCGTCGCTATGTGCAATGTGGAGGGGGATTCTAAGGGAGGCACGGGAATCTCCCACTTAGAGAGACGTTACACCGGGGTTGGGGATGAGCGCAACACAAGAATTCCGAAGGATGCACCAGGGACAAAGAAGGTTCCCGCAGTCAGTGATCTCACGACCGCGTGCTCCCATACTCTGTATCAATCCTGCAAGTTATTCCCTTACTTTAAATGAAACAAAAAAGGATGCGAACAAGTTGAAAAGGGCATGATTCATCACGAAATGTTCGCCGCAAGGCCTGGACTATTGAGCCTTACAGTACCACCAATCAGAGTGGGCTGTGGATGATCTGCAAGGATTTCGCTGGGATCCGTGATCTTTGCATGGATGCATTGGATTTGTGAGCGCTCAATGCTATTCAAGAGCCGATGGCCCATCTGACTAACGCTTGTGCCTCATCAGAAAACGCTCCTGTCATGACCGACACCCCCCTCCCCTGCCATCTTAAACAGGCATTTCCCACCAAACCCGTCTAAACGGAGAGCAACTCAATCACGAGACACACACCAACAGGACATTCGACAATTCTCTTTCATATGACGCTGCAAACAGACCCCTGCAACCAAATGCCCAGAGAGCAAGAGCTAACGGCAGACACGTGATACTCTTTGTGATTTTAATCTTCTCTGATGATATGTCTGGCAACAGGTCGAAGAAGTGTAATCACCACTATTTGTTGTATATACTCCACCAATGCGGGGATGGGGAGACACAAGTGGAAGTGTGGAATACCAGGGAGGTCCAGGTAGAGAAAGGGGCGAGAGCAATTGAGTAATTCTCATCATGGCATCCTTTTCAATCCAGGTACTGGAGCCCGGCTGGCTTTCCCGCAAGTCATCTGTAATCACATTATAACATTCATATTTAACGGAACGGACATGGCTGGAGCGACTGTCGCCGATCTTGTGGAACAACAGAAGTCTGGCATCTCGACACATGATGGCTCGCTGAAGGAGGAGGTTCTCGTTATTCCCAAGCTCCTTCTCATGGAAGGTGAGTGGAACATTAGAGGTTGGAGTTTGCCCCCTCATGAAAGCCCCGAATCAGAGCAGTGATCCTCAGACCTCACCACAGGGGACAACCCGGCCCAGTTGGAATTCGGCTTGGATATGGGGTTGAAAAAGGGTAACATAAACTGACAAAAGCGCTGGGTAAACAGCAACATAGGCACTGGAGAAATCGAGGCGAAAGAGAAAATAAAGCAACATTCGTTGAAAAAAGAGGTACTTGAAGGGGTGTCGGAAACCTGGGATGTGCAGCGAAGGAAGCATGGCCCCTTACTTTTGGCCCCCAGAGACGTGCTTGGAAGCACTGCGGACACTGTCAACTATCAAATCAACTGGGCCAGCATTTTCCACAAGATCTGTGTGGAGGGAGACAGGGTTGGGTGGGCTCAAGTCATTCTGGCTGGGGAGTAGTGGTTCTTTGTCCCCAATCTGGAGGGAGATCCTCTTACAAGTGAGAGCATCCGTTAACCGCAAGGTGCCTCTTGTTCAATCAACTCACTCAGCTTTGAATGGTTGCATCATCTGCTTAACGGGCACACACTCTCTAAATATTTGAAATCACTCGTCCGCCGCAATTTCAAGGCCTTTGCACGACTCCGTAACTGGGGAGGGAGTGGCATTGAATTTAGAACTTAGAGGGGAATCCTGGACTCAGGGTGAGAGCTGTACTGACATGGTTGCTGGGCTACCACCTTGCGCAGGACTTTTTGTCACAGCTCAACTAGCAGGGACCAAATGGACTGCTGTCTGGAAAGCGATTGCACACTTAACCTCTCCTATGCATACACACCCATCATCCATGATACAGATAACTTTTGCCAGCCCTTGGATGCGGTTGCTCAGCTGCTTGTGGCTATTGCACATCTGGACTTGAACTTTATGCGAACATCACAGAAATTCCACACTCTGTTACATCTATCAGAAGACCTTCGCTGCTTTGGGCTGGCTCCTCTTTATGCAACGGAGCAATATGTGTCATTCAATTCCGTCAACTGGGCAATACTTGTACACTTCAATGGACATGCCCCATCCCGTGATGTCTCTCAGCGGGGGATTCTTCAAGGTGGAGAGATCCGGGTGTGCAGGCTGGGGAGGAGGTGGTCAGGTGGATGGAGTACCTGAAGCATGGGGCTGCATTTGGCAAACATGTGGAGTCACCACCAAAAGCAGGTGGTTTTCTGTGAACGTAGTGACGGCTCTGAGGCCCCATCCCCCGTTGCCCCCACTCTCCCCCCTGCCCCCCCCATCAGGCTTGGTGTACTGTTTGATTCAACGAGATAAGGGAGCTTTCAAATCAATCTTCGGCATAGAAGGGGGGAGCTACCATATTGGAGACTATGTATGTGTTTAATTAAAAGTGGACGGCGAAGAGAGGAACTGCCCTGTTTGAGTCCACCAGATTTTACAGCACAATGTGTCAACCAGGACTGAGGTAACAGTGTTTTGCCTACTTACTGACAGGTAAACAGAGTAGTATGGATGTCCATTATTACCATAGCCAGAACAGGTTGGTGATGCCTGCTGCATATGAGCATGCTGGGTTATGTGCAGCATGTCTGATCTCCTTCCCCATTCTCTTTTAGAGAATTACTATCCATCCCTCTCAGATTCTTGGCCCCCTGAACGTTCAACATCACTGCAATCTCAATAGGCCCACGTGCTCTCTGTAACCTATCAGGAAACGACGCCAGGAGTGAGAGGACACAACATACAAAACCGTCTTGGTGGAACACAATTCGGACAACAATATCTTCATTATGAACCCCTACTGCGTGCAGACATCCCACCTCATCATGTGGCGGGATCCCCAAAGTCTAGCAAATTCAGCCCCGAACTTCGATTATACCACTGATGAGTTTCACTGAATGTGGCATGAGCTTCGATGGACACGCTGAGAAGCTCAGGCTTTACACCGCAAGGCTGATACCACTGTGCGCCAAGCAACTGTCTGAGCTCGTGGGCAACAAGATGGAGATGAGGATCTGGTGTTTCCAGTCATTTCATCCATTAATGGTTTGGCCTGAACCACAGGGTACTTAGTCATCAGCCCATTCAACAGTTGAGGAAGAATGAGAGGCTGACAAAGAAAACCTTCTGCTGGAGGTGTTTGTTCAGCGTTCAGAAGTCCTGTGCTTCCAGAGGACCACCCTTGGTTTCAAGCAATGCCCGGGGGAACAGACCAGGCAGTTAGGCCTGCGGCAGTGGCCAGGGAGTAGCTTGTCCTCGTGCTGGAGGTACTGCCTCAAGCAATATAACCAGGAGCGCAGGCAGGGTTCGTGGTAGGGGCTGTGGTAGGGCCCTTAGCCAAGAGGGGGCCCAGCCTGTGCCCAGCGCCTGTGTCGGGGTTAAGTACCCTACCTGCATTGCAGTCTTCACTGTGCCAGCCTTCCAAGCACCCTCAGCTTCCCACCAACCTCAGCTTGTCACTGATGCACCCACGCACTTGCCACACTTGCTGTTGCAGCCCCAAGATCCCCGGCCATAGTCCCCAAATTGTCCTGGCAACGTTTGAGTCCAACCACCTTCTCCATGTCAGTAATCATGGCCATATCCACCCTTTGGCAACAATGTAACCCTCCCCAGAGCCGACCAAATCACCATCCTGCACCCCCAACATCTTCACACCCACAATCGATTGGGGCCGCACCTTGGATGTGGCGACCTGTTCTGCCGATCAACCAACAGCTCGGCCAAATGAAGGGTCACTTTGCAGAAGAGGAGGATGCTGAGTCGGAGTGATGTTGTCTAACACAAGTGTTTGATGCTGCCAAGAGGGTTTCAGTGACCAGCAGACTCCGGATGTGGTGATGTTGGTTGGAGGGCTTTAAGCATGTTTTGCTCACGCAACAATTGATGCGCAAGAAAAAACCACGGTGGGTTTGTTGGAATTGTTTGTTTCTTGCCAAGAGAGGAACACATTCGACGAGGTAACCGCGGATTCCTTCAGAACCTTACAGAAAGAGGGGGTGGGGAGGGGATATTTCTGAGGGAAAATAGAGGATCGGAATCTTGAGACTACTTTGCTTCACCTCAGTTGCCGCGAGGCCCCTATGGACAGCATCCAAATTTCACCACAGACCAAATAGGAGGTTTGTCACCAAGAGGAGGTTTTACTTTTGAGAAAACCATCTTTTCTTCGAAGACCCGTCACCTACAAAAGGTGCCCGGCCTCCCACAAAATACTACAATCAAAGAACTCACTAGGCAATCTCCCCGCCACTGCAAAGCTTCAAGGAATTTTGGAGTTCACATGTCTTCGGACAACTCATGCTCGGTGTTGCTGTTAGTTTCATCAGAATCGTGTTCCAACGTCTCAGATATAGGCTCCAGAGTTGCTTCCCGCACTTTGCAATTCTTTCCAAGCGGGCTCAGTGGGTTGCTTACTGCGCGCCGCTGTTCCTGCTGAAGGGTGGAGAAACTGTTTGCGATTCAAGAAGGCTACCACAGTGTTCCTCTGTGGGTATGAGGAAGTTTTTAGGAACGCCACAGCCAACACCACACCACCTCACAAAAACCACATACCCGAAAGTACTAGTTGTCAAGGGAGGATTCTGCAGGCAACACCTCAAGTTGGTGTTTGCGGGCTCTGTTGCTCACCGCCGTTAGAAGCAGAGTTGCAAGGTTGACCTTGGGGGAGGTCAGTCCTGTTATCTTTGAGAACGAAAGCTACAGCTATTGCCCTTCTCGCCCCCCTTGAATCAGCAGAGAACGTACACAGATGTTCTCCCTGGTCAATTGTATGCTGACCAACAGCAAAGCTGGGGACAGGGGGGACAGTAACAGAGAGTGCAGAAGGAACACATCCCATATCGAGAAGATGACACAAAAACCAGAATTCCTGAGAATCTGGTGTGCATCACTCCCAAACTATTGCAAGCGAACGATAACCCTTAGACACGTCCTGCTCATTATTAGACTCCAAAATCACAGCACACCCATCGACGAGCCTGCCGTTCCAGGGCAGGCACTCTGGATCTGCACATTTGAAGGTAAAAAAAACCTGCCCGCAGTTTTCAGGACATTTCTAGAGGTGGTCGGGGACATTTGCCCAACAAAATAGCTGAAGTGCATGAATCAAGTGATCGAAGTCTTTACACTGCCTGATGGTCCCTGCAATAGGAGCAATGCATGGGTCTGTATATAGGGGAATTTGGAGCTGTGCTGGGAGTAAGGGCTGTGGTGGGGATTGGGGCTGTGCTGGAGTTGGGGCTGTGCTGGGGATTGGGGCTTTGCTGAGGATTGGGGCTGTGGCATGGATTGGGGCTGTGCTAGAAGGTATCCAAGTGCCATGGCTCTGGATCGTGACCTGTACCGCGGCTCTGGGTCATTGCCTGTACCGTGGCTCTGGGGCATGACTTATACCATGGCTCTCGATCATTAAAGGGGCAGGCCACGAACGAGCAGGTGCAATAAATGCACACACTTTCCAGTAGAGACACTAACTACCATTTCGGAAGTGGCAAGCAGTTCAAACGCCGCCTACTTGCGGGCTTGGTGGCACCTGTGCCAGTGCCAAAGAAGAGTATGCTTGGCTTATGACAATAGTTGTCGCAAAAGTCAAACTGGGCAGGGCATTTTCCATAAACTATGATCTCTCCAAGGATGTTGGAAGTGCTGTCTGGTCCCTTGGCTACCTGAAATTGCGCCCTGGTGATGGCTGTAGTATACCGTGTACTGTTTACTGGGATCTATAGCACTTTGGCGTCCCGTCTCAAGGAGGAAGTGTCAGAGTCCCCTTTGGGGTGTGAGAACAGGTAAAGGATAACGTTGATTTCCTAATTAGGTCGCCACCGCTGACTAGACTAAGGCGAGGCGCTTAGCCTCATACGGGCAGAATATATATAATGAGTGGAAACAGGGGGGATGTATTTGGGGTTGTATATGGGCTTAGCTGTTCTCCAGCGGGATGTTGTTGGGACTGCTAAAGACTATGTCCGACACTTGCTCCGTCCAGGCATACAAGGGTCACCCCCATGGAGCAATATCACAGGGGTCCCAAGTCCTGGCACCAATTCGCTATATGACAGCCTTGCAGATTTTGATCGAGTAGCATGATTGTCCCAAGCAGCACGTAGAGGTGGAAATCTTAAGAGAGCGACTGTCGGTGACAGGGGCTAGGAGAAAAGGCACTCGCTACAGCACGTCCTCAGTTCTGGAGGGGCTGACCAACACAGCATGGTCCGATTCCCATCCTAGTGTGTCTCCGGTACTCAGGTGCTTGTAAGTTTGCGTATGTGATAGGGAGGTGAGGTGCAATTTGGGAAGGACTCTTATGATTAGCAATAATTGGCTTACGGTGCTGTTACTGTTGTCTTTCTTACAAACAGGAGTTTCCTGACTAGCAGACAAGGGGTTTTCGAGATAAGCACGAAGCTCCTGATGTCGTCCAAGCCGGGAGTGAAACACCTGACGCTTGGGGTTCCGGCAACATCACCTGAAGTCCCGGTGACGCAGGCAGGCAGTGCCCCTTCACACAACCAGTAGGCAACTGGCTTGGATGGCCCACAAATGGCAATGCCCCCGACCCTTGCCAGCGTAGAGGCAAAGCCGCTCTTCCCGACCCTCTTCCAGGCCGACACCATAGCTGCAGACTCTTGGGGCTCAGGCAACCACAAGCTGGGCAGGCAACCCCTGACAATACGAAAGTCCCTGTGAAGAGGCTAGGCAATGCCTCTTCACCCAACCAGCAGGCAACTGGCTTTGAGGCCGCGCAGGTGGCAGTGCCCCCAACCCTGGCCCGTAAAGAGGTGGAGCAGCGTTCCCTGACCCTTTCCCAATCCCAGAGCGTAGCCCCCGACCCTTCTGGTTCAGGGGACCACATGCCTAGAACCTATCTCCTGACACTCCGAAAGTCCCTGCGACAAGGGTAGGCAATGCTCCTAAAACCCACCAGCAGGTAACTGGCTTCTGTATAGAGGCGGAGCCCCGCTCCCTGACCCTCTTCCAAGCCGAGCACGTAGCTTCCGACACTTGGGGTTCAGGCTACCACAAGCCGACCACCTAGCTCCAGACGCTCTGAAAGTCCCTGTGAAGCGGGTAAGCAACACCCCTACACCCGACCAGGGGGCAACTGGCTTTTGGCTGCTGTGCGGGCGGCTATCGTCTCAACTTGGGCCCATATAGAGGCAGAGGAGCACTCTCTGACCTCGTTAAGTGGTGGAGCTTGGCACGTTTGATCAGGATCCCCACTTGCCTACCTGCACACAATCCACTTTCGTAACCACGAGCCTAGATCAAGTCCTTGCCATGGTACAACACCTTCAACAAGAAAACCAATCTCTCTGGCAGGTTGTTGCCCAAGTCCACCAACTGCCATTGACACCAGCCCGTCATCAAGAACCCAAAACAGCCTCCCGGAAAAATTTGATGGTACCCAATAGAAGTTCCGAGGCTTTGTCAACCAAATGCAACTTGTCATCCGGCTTCAACCCGAATGCTACCCCAGGGGCTTAGCCCAAGTCAGCCTTGTAAGTACCCTGCTTGCTGGCATGGCCCTGGCCTGGTTCACACAGCTTCTTGTGCCCGGTTGCCACTACTTGATGGCTTTGCCGCTTTCCTTCAAGAATTCTTGGCAACCTTTTGCGATGCTGGCAAGGAACAAATACCCTCCACCAAGCTATGGGTACTCCAACAGGGTTCCTGACTAGCCTCAACCTATGCCTCCAGGTTCCGCCAGCTCGCCTGGGGTCTTCCCTGGGGGGACGCTGCCATCATCCACCAGTTTCACTTTGGCCCATGGGGTGACGTGAAGGATCTGTTGCTGACACTGCTGGAACCTATCACACTCGTGGAAGCCATATCGCAAGCCGTTTGCTGCAAAAACTGCCTATACAAGCAGCACCGGGAAAGATACCTCCAACTGAAACGCAGACACCAGCCACAACAAACTGAAAGCTACCTCCCAGCGGCTATGAATGATTATCCGACGCAAGTTGACACCATGAACTTCAAGAAACTCACAGACCAACAGAAGGAATGCCATAATCAAGAAAACTTCTGCCGCTACTGGGGCAGCCCGGGCCAACTCTCCCGCAACAGACCCACCAAAGAGGCCTCCAAGTCCATCAAGTCATGATGCCAAGCTCAACGAACCCCCAGACAACAAAGAACAACCTCGTCGACCCATAGTAGGGGCCATGTGACTGGACGACGACATCCAACCCATCAAATATGGGCCCCTGTTGGCCCTGACCCATGCCCTTCCTTCTGACTACCTGTACTCCTCCATCATCCTGACTCCGGCAAGACCAGCACCACAGCCCCTCTCACCTCAGGTGCCTCAGTCTGCTTCATCAATCAAGATTTCACCACCAAACATCCTCTGCAACTCATCAAGAAAATCCACCCCGTCTCTGTTGAGGTTGTGACGGCGGCATCCTTTCCTCTTGAGCAGTCTCCCATGAAACAGTGCCCACTAGGTTCATTGTGGAAGGACACTCTAGAGTTGTAATGTTCAATCTCATCTCCTGTCCCAGCAATCCAGTCATTCTCAGTCTCTTCTGGTTTGAGCTCCACAATCAACATATCGATTGGCAAGCTGGCACCCTTGGGTTCCCAGCACCCCTCGAGCCTCTCCAGAACTCATCAAGCCACGTCCCCCAGATCCGTCCCGTGGGTGTCTTCAAGAACGGGCCTGTCAAGGACCCTTCTATCCACAAAATCAAGCCCTACGACATTAAGCTCCCGTCAAGTCCAGCAACTGTCGAGAAGCCTGTCAAGAACCAACTCATTCGTCAAGTCTCAGCTGCGGATTGGGCTGCCCTCTGTGACAAGAGGAAAGTCATTGCTATTTGTGCTTGGCACCCTACACCAGTCGCAGAGCCTGCCAATGCGGCTCCCATTCAAGTACTAAGACCCTCAATGTGTCTTTGACCCCAACAAAGCGTGTACACTACCAGAACATTGCTCCTATGACTGCTCCAATGACCTGGAAACAAACACCCAGTCTCCATTCAGTCCCATATACAGTCTCTCATCCACTGAGGAAGATGATCTTCAAGCATACATCAAAGAGAACCTCTCTAACTGCATCGTTCGACATCCCAAGTCAGGGACAGGCGCAGCCATTCTCTTTGTCAAGAAAAAGGATGCCTTCCTGTGCATGTGTGTTGTCTACCACGGGCTCAACAAGATCACAGTCAAGAACTGCCACCCTCTTCCATTGATCTCCGGATTCCTCGAACGACTCTGCTCTGCTCGCATCTACACGAAAATAGACCTCCCCGGGGCCTACCACCTTGTGCGCATCAAGCCTGGCGACGAATGGAAAACGGCCCTCCGGACCAGATATGGCAACTTCGAGTATATGGACATGCCCTTTGGTCTCATCTTCGCTCCCGCTGTATTCTAGCTTATGGCGAACATGTCTTCCTTGAGTACCTGGACTACTCCGTGGTGGTCTGCGTTGACAGCATCCTCATCTTCTCCAAGTCAAAGTCCAAGCATGACCGCCACGTTGGCTTTGTCCTCCAGAGGCTACCTGATGCAGGCCTTTATGCCAAGCTAGAGAAGTGGGAGTTCGACAAGACAGAGGTGGAGTTGCTGGCCTACACCGTCTCAACCAAAGGCATACTCATAGACTCACGCAAGATCAAGACGTTCCTCGACTGGCCAACTCCCACCTTGATTGGTGACGTCCAATGCTTCCTTGGCTTTGCAAACTTCTTAGGACCGTTCATCAAAGACTACTTCTCCATTGCCGCACATCTGTCCAGGCGATTGGTCGAAGACGATCCCTTCCATCGGTCCTCCGCTGCCCCTGTGGCCTTTGAGAAATTCAACGCCGTCTTGACATCTGCCCCTGTCCTCCTATGCGTGGCCCCCACAGGCCCCTTTATCATGGAGACAGATGCTTCGGACTTTGGGATTGGCGTGGTTCTCTCTCAACACGACTTTGACGGCAACCTGTACCCTGTTGCTTTCCATTCACGCAAGTTCACTGTTGCCAAAATCAACTACCAAATCTATGACAAGTAACTACTCGCCATTTTGGACTCCTTCCAGGATTTGCGACGCTTCCTCAAAGGATGCCCCCATCAAGTAATAATCTACTGGGATCACAAGAATCTTGCCTACTTCATGTCTTCTTGGGTGCTCAATCGCCGTCAATCACAATGGGCAATGTCCTTGTGGCTTAAATTCCGTCATCACCTACCATGAAGGATGTCCTCAAGGGAAGCCTGATGCCCTGTCTCGCCGCTCTTTCCTGTCGCATAAAGAGAGGGATGAGGCTACAAACCAGCAAGAGCCAATCATCTTGGGTCCAAACTAAATTGAAGTGTTCCCTCTGCTCCCTCTCGAGGACTCCCTCATCAACGCAATATGCCAAGACCTTCACAAAAACCCACTTACCTCAGATGTCATCACCCACCTTTCAAGCCACCAAACACCTGGTACCCGCGATGACTACGACCACTTGCCCCTCAACAACAACCTCCCCTACCGGAAGAGTCTCCTGTATGTCCATGATGGGCCTGCGCGACTTCAATTACTCCAAGCACAACACGACTTGCTGGCAGCTGGCCGCTTCCGGATCCAGAACACTATCGGAGGAATTTCACGCAACAACTGGTGGCCTCAAGTTGCAAAGTCTGTCAATGATTTTGTCCAGTCATGTGACACCTGCTCTGGGTACAAGGCCCCTCGACATGCCCACCACGGTCTCTGCGCACCCTCCCAATCCCGAGAGCACCAAAGTCTTCAATCTCCATGGACTTCATCACCGACCTCCCACCATCCCAGGGCTTCAACTCCTTCCTTGTTGTCTTCGATCAGCTCACCAAGATGGCGAACTTCCTTGCATGTAACAAGACAGTCACAGGCAACGAAGCAGCTGGTCTTCTCCTCGAGCATGTCTTATGCCTACATGGCCTGCCCACAGACATCATCAGATACTGGGGACCGCAATTCATCACCATCTTCTGGCAACATCTTCTTGAGCTACTTGGGATCAAGGCGAACCTCTCCTCAGCATTCTAGCCTGAAACAGAAGGACAGACATTGTCGTACATACTAATCAAACCCTTGAGCTGTATCTAAGCTGTACAATCAATTACCAGCAACCCAACTGGACCACCCTTCTACTGATTGCCGAATTTGCCAACAACAATGCCTAGCATACATCCACCTGTCATCCCTCTGGACCATCTACGGCCTCTACCCATGCTGATTGCCGAATTCGCCAACAACAGCGCCTAGCATGCATCCACCTGTCATCCTTCTGGACCAACTATGGCCTCTACCCACGTTTCGATATCTCCCTACTGACAACCGCGAAGACTCCTGTGGCCAAAGAATCATTATTGAGTGTTGTTGCCATACGCAAAGAGCTGGCCACGCACCTCAAGGCAGTGCATAGAAAGCTTCAAGAAACACTCCTACAAGCATCGCTAGCAAGCCCCAGACTTCAAGGTTGGCAACAAAGTATGGCTGCTACGCTGCAATGTGCAAACCTCAAGACCCTCAGACAAGCTACAGTTCAAGCAAATCGTGCCGTTCCCCATAGCAGCCAGCATCAACCCCGTCACATTCTGCCTCACACTACTGGAAAACGTTTAAAGTGTTTAACGTCTCCCTCCGCTAACCATACAACCCTGTTACCATCCCAGGTCGTACTCCGCCACCACTGCCACCTGTCGAGATTGCCAACGAATCCGAATACAAGGTCAGCATAATCCTGAACTCCAAGATCCTGCGGCCGCAACTTTGCTACTTGGTTGACTGGAAGGGCTACAAGCCAAGCGAAAAAACCTGGTAGCCTGCAGCCCATCTGGCAACACCCCAGAGAGGGTCACTGAGTTCGAAAGAGTAGTATCCACTTGATTTATCTATCGGCTATGAGATTGTGTTTATGTCATCCATGGATATATGAAGTCCACATAATTCGGTTCAACGAGGAGGACGTGCTGTCATGATCCAGAGCCATAGTGCAAGTCCTGACCTGTAGCCACGGAAAATGTCATGACACAGAGCCATGGTACACATCATGATCCAGAGCCATGGCACTTGGATACTTTCTAGCACAGCCTCAATCCATGCCACAGCCCCCTACACCAGCACAGCCACAAACCCCAGCACAGCCCCATGCTTCCCCTGTATATAGATAGACCCATGTATCCCTGCCATTTGAATCCATCCTGATCAACACCAGTCCTGGGCAGTACAATCTAGCTTTGCCTCCAAGTCCCCTGCCTGTCTAGACCTCTCCTACTCCTCTCCTCTCCCTGCCTCCTGTCACTTGCACCTAGGTGACCCCACCCTCGAAGTCCCGTCATCAAGGCCACACCCTCAACATCCCACCCTCAAGCCTGCTGCCCCACAGACCTAGGCTCCCAGACACTTGTTGTGCGGTGGTGCTAGGCTCCCAGACACTTCTTGTGATCAGAATGTCTTGCAGCGTTAAGGGTGGTTAACGTCAGGGGGTTGACTGACCTAGGAAAGGTGTGTGCGTAACCACTCGCAGTAGGCAGCGGTGTCGTTGATTGCTTTGAGAGGCTCCGATGTGGTTGCGTTACCTGCCCAACCTAGCCATTTGACTATGTATTCCTGTAGATGTTTTACTTTGTTCATGGGTTTGCCTTTGTTCAGTTGGTTGACTATGCGCTTGACGTACCGCACGTCCTTGCCTATGATTTGAACTGGTTCAGGATGGAGGTGGGCTGCGTCCTGATGGTATCCGGAGGTAGAGGGTTGAGGTAGGGCTTGAGGATGTCAACATGAAAAAAGGGTTATACTTCACCAATATTCGATGCACCCAGATCTAGCATGTATGTGTCCGGGGTAGGGCCCGGTACTTGGACCGCCAATGGGCCTGTCCGACTTGGCATGAACTTGTGGGATAGGATGAGCCTGATGGACTGTTGATTCCGTCGCGGTTAAGCAGGGCCTTGTTGCCGATCTCGTACTTTTTTTGGGACACGACCAAAATTGAAGTCCCCAGTCTTGCGGTCCTGTGGTCTACGAGGTAGCGGTCGAGCTCGGCGCGGTCAACTTTGCTGGTAAGCCTGATGAAAGTGTTGGTGCTAGCAAACTCGAGGGATTAGGATACATAGCCTCATTTGGTTAGAAAGGGGGGCAGCCCACTGCTGCGAGCAGGGAAGCCATTGACGCAAAACTCCAGAAAGGGAAGGTGCAACACCAAATTGGCCCCAGTACGCTTTGCATACTCGCGCATCATGTGCTTGACCCTCTGGATCATCTGTTTGCACTTTCCGTCCATATGTTGACGGCGTGCTGTTGCAACCAAGCTCTTGATGCCAGCCCATTCAGTTAAGGCTTCCCAGAAGTCAGAGATGATCCCGGGGTTGTGGTCCGTTACAAAGATGTTGGGCTGACCAAACAGAGCATAGAGACTGGAGCTGAAGAGGCTTGCTAACTGCCTAGCTGGTGTCTTTTTGGAAGTCGGTGCTAGGATAGCGCGGCAGCTAGTGTAGTCAATGAAGCACATGCAACAGCAAAGTTCTTTGCCGTAAGGGCCGTACACGATGGGGCACGCGAACTCGTGAACCCAACCTTCTTCCAACACTCCTCAGGAATGGGAAGCAGCATGAGGAACTCGTAGCAGAGCTTTGGGTCCTTGAACTGATGGCAGTCAGGGCAGCTTGACACATAGTCGCCAATGTCCTTATACATCACAGGCCGATACCACTCCTCCAACACCTTCACCACAGTTTTGGAATTACCCTTGTGTCCACCCTCAATAACCCGATCGAGGTAGTGCGCCAGGAAGTCAGGTTGCATGACCTCAGGGACATAGAGTTTGTCGTCGTAGTGGAGGAAACCCTCGCAGAATGTGTGTTTCTTCAGATCCGCTCTGCGCGTTGCCCAGGTAGATGCAGGTCGACCAAGATACTTCGGCTTGAAACAGAGGAGTCTCACGGGGAAAGGGGAAACCCATATTTGCGAGTGCTCAAATAGGAAATATTGGGTTTCTCGATTGCAGAAGAGGAGTCGAAGAATCGAGGATGCAAAGCGGAGGCCGATGTCGCAAACCGGACAGGGCAATCATGATTCTTATAACAATATCCATTTTCGGGGGCTTTGATATTCCTTCTCTTTTCTACCCATTTTGACACACTCACGACCCATTCCTGCCCCCGCCCCCCTGATACCCTGGCGTGTCCACTCCCTACCTGACCTCAGTCCGACTGACTGGCTGTGTTAACTGGCCGGCCACTAGCACTGGCCTCCCGTTCGTCCGCCCTCACCCTGCTGTAGCATCTCCCTCAGTCGATGGGGAGGTGGAGGAGTGGGGTCGTCAGGTTCGGTGGGCAAGCAGCAATGCCGCCATGTCCCGGAAACACACTATGTAAGTAATCACTTTAAAGGGTCATTGTAGGGGAGCAATTGAAGACCCAACCCGAAACACATTATACAGCTATTTTGAGGAACGTTTATTTGGAGGGGAGCGCACAAATGAAAACTAGCTGGCGAGCAGGCCAGAAAATGGCGACGATAGACTTCGGCGGCTGGCAGCTTTTGTTGGTTGGGGAGAAGCGGGGGTGGTGGTTGGATCGAAATGGCACGCAGGGAGGGTGCTGGGAGTGACATATTTTAGTTTCTGGGGAGCACACAGCGTCCCATTGCCTCCCCCCTCCTAACCCCGCCGGCTGCGGGCCCAGATCTGGAGAGGGAGGTAGGGAGGTGAGTTGATCTGCAACAGATCATATTTTCGAGGGGGTGGACGGGGGGGGGGAGAAAAACTTTGGGGTGTGGAACTGCACTGCTTTGATTATGGGCGGAAGGCGGGGAAAGCACTGATGCGGGGTCCGCGGGAGCCGGACAGAAAAAGGCAAAAAAAGTAAATAGGGAGCCAGGGGGATTTCTTGGATGGGGCAAGGGGCGCGAGAGGATCTCGCGAGTGCCGAAAACCAAAACCTTGAGCCATGGCAACTCCTGGCCAATCCCACAACACAGGAGAGGGTCTGCCTGGTGGTCCGTGTGCCTTGCTCGGGTCGCGGAAATGCTCCGATCGCGTAAGTGGGGGTAAGTGGGGGGTTGACCCCAGCAACTGTTTGCGTTTCGTTTGCCCGATTCCTTTCGCGTCCTTCCCCCGCTCCCCTCTCCCCCTCTTCTTCCCCCCGCCCCCCGGGACCCCTGTTGCTCCTGCACTCCTGATTTAAACACGCCCCTCTTGCTTCGGGTCTCCTCTCCTCCCCACTACCCACCCTCGGCACACCCGACTTTGTTCGGTCGAGAGCCGGGCTTTGGAAGCGAACGAGTTGGCAAAATTCTGGATGGTGAAAGTTTGGGCCGTTTGCAAACATAGAATATTTTGGCCCCTCGCTCTAGATCGGAATAATTTTGACCGCAGAAGTAATGGCTGGGTGGAAAGGGAAGTGAACCGATGTCACATACGGGGATAGATGGTCTCGACACAAACTGCACCCAACACCGGGGTCTGGGAGGGAGTGCGTTTGAGGTGTACGTTCCAGGATGAGACCCGATGCGACCCCGTGAATTTGTCGTTCATGTGGGAGACGACGGTGCCGAAACCGTCGGGGGGAAACTTTGCCGAACGTCGTCAGTTCTGCTGGCGTCAAGGTGGGAAAGAGCGACCGGGTGACTTGCGGAATTCGCCAACGGCCGGGTCCAACCGCGGGACGCAGCCAGGCCACCCCCCTTGTGGGCGGCGCGACAAGTAAGCTCGACCCTCTCCCCCCTTCCCATGAACTCACGAACCCCACCAGACGTTCTCCCGCGATGCGCGTTGATTTGTCGGTTGAGGTTTGGGAGTGGGCTGGGAGCGTTGAACGGTCCGTATGCAATACGGGCAGGTGGGAACGCACCCTGGCCAAGCGACGGCCAGAGACTGAGATCGCAGCCCTCGTCGTGCAAATCCCACGGTGCCAGCACAACAAGCTCATGTGCAATGGGGTCGGATGGCGGTCAGTGTGCCAGTCAGCGTTGCACCTCCCAGTTCCACCTCCGTTCCCGAAGAAAGGACCCTTCAATTTCACATCGCTCAGCCTTTCCACCCATCGAAGCGATCGAACTCCTCATGCCCCTCGGAAGGCGGAAAATGAGTATGGGCGTGGGAGGAGGAACCTGAGTCGAAATTCCCACGTCCGAGGAGACAAAATAGGCCCACCAGTCCCAAGCGTTCGACCAGCATTCCCCGGCGCAGGAGAGCCGTAAACGGCAAAGCTTGGGTGAGCCCCGTTTTGGGGTCAACGAAACGGAATAAGGGAGTGCACTACGACAATCAGGATGGTCAGCGCCCGCCCCGAATCTATCCGCCAAGCGACACAAAAACTACTGAAAAAAAAAACTGGAATATTACGCAACCTCGAGTTGTAGTATTGGGGGGGGGATCATAAATTACTGCCGCGGGCAGAAGGTAAACAGTACATTATCGTAGAGAGGGGGAAAGTGCCGGGAGAGTGTGGAGGGAGGGGTGACATGCGGGGGATGGTGTGGTGGGTATAGGTAGAATAAAAACGGGTGAAGAGGGATGTGCATGCGCTTAGTGGATCTCGCTCGCGGCCTGGACGCCGATGGCCGCGACGGCGCCGACGGCAGCGACGCGGACGGTGACGCGGGCGATGGACTTTCCGAAGACGCGGGCGACAGTGACGGCGGCAGGCATGGTGGGTGGTTTTGTAGGGGGGTTTATGGATGATGGGGTGGAATAAATACGCTTGCGGGTTTCTTTAGCGAGAGAAGGTGGCGTGGAGCAGAGCGGAAGTTTTATACTGCTCCTTTTTGCGCTGGGGGAGAGTGGGTTTTCGCGTGGCGTGGCTTGATGTGATGGGATGGATGATGGTTCGCCGGGTTTCACGCGCGGCAGGATCGGGATCGATAGTGTTTTCCCATACAAAAAAAAAAAAACGGGAAATCAATCAGATCAATCGCAAAAAACGCAAAAATTCCCCATCGATGGTCGATGCTCGATCAGTTGGGAGAGGGATTTCTGGCGATGTTTTGCCTTGGATTCCACGGAATTGGAGGCAATATTGCGGTTGTCTTTTTTCTATTTGAGAACGTTTCTGGCATTGGGTGGCCAGATTTGGGATGTCGCCCGTTGCGGTCCTCAACAACAACGAGGGATCGACGGACGGCATTTGCAGGGGTTGGGGGCGCTCTTGGGGCGGTTGTGAGTCCAGACTCCTGAGCAAGTTGGCTATGGACCTGAGACGGGTTGGAGGCTTTGGGAGGCGTGAAGGGCGCCGCCAGATGTCCATTCTCTACACAGGTTGGACGCACGCTTCTTTTGTTTTCTGCGTCCCCTCATCCCTACGACGAGCCCCGCTGGGGTTGAGTAGGTCCACATTCCTCCACTTCAAAGAGAGGGTGGGTGGTGAGTCCGTGCAAAGAACTCTGACTTCACTCAGGTTCGGTCGACTCCCGGGAGACTTGAGCAGCTCTTGTTGCCGACTCACGCCGCTCCCTGGGCCCGGCCGCTAGCTGGCGCGCCCGTTTCTTTGACGGTCAGGAAAGTATTGTACGAACCAAGACGAACCGGCGTTCGATAGTCAAGGTGGCGAAACCAAGATTGGGTCGTGGCAGGAAGCGAAGCAAGAAACACACTGTGGTCAACGGCCACGCCACACAAAGCGAACGCTGCTCTCTTCGCTTGACTCACCCCGCCTCCACTCGAGCCCACCGTTATTCCGTCGTAAGGAGTCCGTCCCGCGTACCCCTGTACAAGGACACATCGCGGCGGCAATCGCTATTTTCATCCCCGCCAAGCCCCCCCCCCCCCCCCCCCCCCCCC
>KZ993930.1:0-22933 GCA_003614705.1 Blyttiomyces helicus | reverse complement strand
CCCCCCCCCCCCCCGAGCCCCCCCCCCCTGAAGAAGCCGCTACGCAACAAAAGATCTCCCCCCATACATCATGATCCTCTCCATCGCAGAGCGTGATGCTCTCGACTCGCAAAGCCGGTTACTGCCGGCATAAGCTGGCGGTTATCTGAAGGGCTGGTGGTTGAGGAGCCTCTGCCTGACATGCACGTCGAATATGTTAACCGTGGCGATGGCTGAGAGGGACATGCCATCGTCTTGGCTGGACTCTGTCCTTCCATCATCTGAAGGTCGGTAGGTCCATGACCTAGCCGGTGACACACTAAGGGCTTGGCTGCTGTTCGCCAGGATCAGTACTCCTTGCTATTCAACCTTGACATCATCGTCAGAAAAGAACGTTCAAATACACATTGGAAAGGTCGCCTAACAGCCAGCTCAAATATTTGGCTGTCCCCACCAACAATAGCTGATCCCGCAAACAACGCCCAATGTCTGAAAGACTTCCTGCCTGTGAGTATTCGAACGTTGTCAGCTCGATACATATCGCACATGCCATTGCTCCACACTTATCATATGTTTTCTGTTCGTTTTCTGGTGTTCGAGAGGGCATTTGACGACCATGAGGTGAAAGAGCCTACCAAACGGGGGAATAAACAAAAAAACTGCTGGGTTCATCCAAATAATCATCTGGAGAAAGGAGGTGGACAGACCCTCGTCCGCTGGACTATTTGGCGGGGTGGGAAGGAGGAACAATTGTTTGAGAGGGGCAAGAAACGACCGAGATGAAACATTTGGGAGGGGGTCTTTCAGGATATTTCTAACGGGACTGAGGGAATGGACTGCAGCGCGGGAGGAATTCTGGTTGGGGCTTGGGGGAAGGATCAATGCCGATTTTTGTCTATCAGGTGCTGCTTTTGGTTAACGAATTATATCCATCCTGCCCGCAAACGCCCAGAGCGAGATAATTCACATCCAGTGGTTTGGGCTGTTGATGAGAAGGTCACAATTTTGATGCTCGTCCCGAACCACCACAAAAAGATGACGTCCTACTCGTCTGGAGCTATCGGGCTGACGACGTTCGGATACTCGCAGGCAGGAAGTCATGACGTGTGCGGGCAGTTACATGATTGGTGACGAGGGCTAGAGCATCAGCATCGAACGAGGCGGCCACCTCCACCAGCTTGTCTGTTTAAATTTTTCCTGATGATGATGTAGAAGCCAAACAGTGAAAAGGGACTGACATCGATTGCCGGGAAAAGCCGGCGAAATGCCAACTGCGGCCAAAAGCCAAACGTCCTGTCAAAGGCTGATTGAGCTGGATCGATCCAGCTTGGACGTCGCGGCACAACTCAATAGTGGTCCGAAGATGATGCAATGAAGGGGTTCGTTTGTTACACAGTCCTCCAGAGGGTGGCGAGTTTCCTGACAGTCCCCAACATCGCTCCCTCCACGGACAAACATGTCAGCGGCAAGTCCTAATTGAATGCAGAACGAACGCCAGAAAAAAATCAAGGAGTCCATCAGAATACGCGCGACATCGAGCTGACAACCTCTGAATGTGCACAGGACAGAGAGTCGTTCATTCAACGTGGGACACCATTGTGCCGCAATGAAACGCAAGTATAACCCGAATCATAATAACAGTTGGATGACAGATGCAAAAGGGTCGGCGGCCTATGGGTTAATGCGCGGCCCCAGTCGATCGAGCTGGCGAACCGCATCTGTCATCGTGCCTGTGCTCACAGTCCCTGAAGCAGTATCGAAATGGAAGTCGAACGGAGAACCCACCACGCCAGCCCGGGATGACGCCCGATAACACTAAAATACCACTAGCAGGCAAAAGTCTGAGATGGTTCTTCAAGTTAATGAGCGGGCGACCTTCGCATGGTCAAACACTATGTCCAGCAAAGATGTTCAGAACCTCCAGCCTCCAGGTGCACCTTGCACCAAGGTCTTTCCTATCACACCCAATAGCCTTGATATATCAGGCACAGGCTCCACCTCCCAACCCGACAACGCATTGCCAAAGACACACGAAAGCCTCGACCTAAAAAACCAAATACCAACCCCCAACCCCATCAAGCACAAGGTGCAATTGCTACCCACAGGTCGTTTTTATTCTGCAACCTTAGCAGTAAGAGTCAACACCCTCGTCCCACGATGAAACTACGCTCCGGCCTCTACCGTGTCGATCGGATGTGGGAGCGGCGCGTCAAGATGGTATTGGTTGGAGATCGAGAAGATCACGCGGTTTTTTTTCGATGTCCAGGGTTCCGGATTTTGTGGTGCGCTAGAGGTGGAGAATGGAGGGCCATTTGGAAAGTCAGAAAGGTGGTTTGGATGTCCTCCCACCCGCCCCCCCTCGCGTAGACCGTCACTCACAGTCTCCGGCAATCGAATGTGGATGACCAAAAATTCGGGTTTTCCTTTCGCAGGTTCTGCAATGATGTCGTACCGCGGTTCGTGCGGCAATGTGGCGATCACGGTCCTCGGGTCGGTCGTCGTCGGGGCGGGTTTCTGAACAGCAGCGGGCGGCTTGACTTCGTCAATTTGACTTCGTCAATGTGGGGGCGGAGTGGGCGACGAATGACGCCTTTACTTTTCAATTTGGGGGAGGTGATGGCTGTAAGGGTGTGGGGCGATTTGAATGGTGTGGTCAGATTAGTCGAGTTTTGGGAAGGGGCTCAGCTCGAAACAAGAAATCTCGACAAAATGCCTCGAGAAAGCTGCTGCTTATGTTTCTCCCCCGCTCGAGCGCCAGCTCCATCAGAAAAAGCCGAAAATCCCCATCCCCAAACGCATTCATGACGGGATCCGTGATCCTGACTCTCACTCCTCCCCACCGCTCCTACCTCCCGGCAACTCCTTTGCTCTTCCCTTCCCCCTTGTCCATTTTCCCGACCTCCTCTCCCGTCCCCCACCCCCCCTGTTCCGGACGAGGACCGAGTTCCCGAAGGCGGAAGGTGGACTTCTCGAACACAACCACCCCCGACCACGCAGCCGCCGGGCCAAAAGGAAAGGTGTAGCAGGCGGCAATTATGTGAGACATCGACTGAACAACTTTCGGGTGCTCACATGGAGGCAAGTCTGTTGTTCGGCACTGTGTATTGTTTGCCCTGGGACCGCATTGAGACCACAAGTCGAGCCCGAACCACAAAGACAGGTGGGTGGATGCAAAAGGAACTCACACTTGTCTTCACCAATTGCACATGCGCGGCACCAGTCGATCGAGCTTGCGAACCTTTGCATCTCTCCGCTGTACTTTTTGCTCCTTCCTTCATTGAAAGTTGAACAGAGAAGAATCATCAACAGCGTCAAGTGAGGCTCCAGACATTTGAGCTGAGGGCCTTCAAATATGCACCATTGCTGATTCCTGGAGCCCAAGTAGAAGTTCAACAGCATGGAATTCTGGACCAGGACGGTCTTGACTGATAACCAACGCCAATGGAGGCCATATTCTCGAAGGGGAGGTGAACAAGTGTTTGTGGTAAATCCCATCATGGCCTCAAGGCCTCTTCCACCGTCAAGGACTCCAAACCGTGCTTGAATGGGCAGGAACAAAATGAGTCGCTGGTCAGGCACTCCTAATTCGAGGCTTCGAGCAGATAGCCTTCGGATGCTCACATGAGCAGCAAGTATGATGTTTTTGACAGATGACATCATTCCTCTGGGACATATTATGTTCGCCGCCCACATCGAGCCTGGACTGCAAACAAACTGCTGGCGACATGCAGATGTGAATAGGCTTTAAGATAGCAGAACGATATTGACGCATATCTGGTCGCCACTGGAGGAGGGGTGTGGTAAGTGGGTTGCCTGCCTTATGCACACTCTCACGGACAAGCCAGGCAAAACAGCGAGCACAGCGGGAGGGTTGTCCTAATTGGATACAGAAGGACCAAGAAAAAACATTGGACCGAGACTAGCGAAGGATGTGATACATGGGGCTGATGAGCTTTGGATGCTCCCGAGGCCATCGAGTACGTGATTCACCACTGACCATTATTTGCCCTGGCGCATGTCATGTCATATCCGGGAGGATAGGTGGTTAGCCCATCACCCACCTAAACCCGGAACAGTGAGCCCACCACTGATTAAATTTAAAAGCAGAAGAACTCATTGTCAGGTGGTCGGCACAATCCCGGTTACAGGGGAAAAAACCGATGGCAGATGGAGACCTTCGGATGACTATCCAGCAACGATATCAGGTACATCTCTCTTTGTAGCGCCATCAGCCATGTGGTAAGAGGCTTCTTTAACGGACTCATCCCCACGCATACCCCAAAGCCTTCAACCCACCGCTCAAGCATGAACAACAGGAATCACTAGCCCCATGCTGCCACTTCAAGCCCAGATGTCTTTCAATCCGGCAGTTGAAGAAGATCAACACCTTTGTTCCACGATGCTTTATCCTCTTCCCTGTCGATGACGTCAAATATCATAGTGGTTGGGGTTGGAGAACATGATATTATTTTTAACCTCCTGCTTGTCCCGAACCACCACAACAAGAAAAAAGTTGAATGCGATACTCCACTGGAATTATCTAGCTGACGATGTTCCGATACTCGCAAGCAGGAAGTCCTCACGTTCACGGGGCAGATCTTGGTGGAGAGGCAAGCGCAATGCACAAGAAGGAGGATGGGCTGGAGCAACAGCATCAAACGAGGCAGTCACACATTCAAGCTTAGCACTCCTCCACCAGCTGTTTTTTAGCTCGATTGCGATGGGCCAGTCAAACAGCGAGGAGGGACTAGGGAGTTACTGGATGGGAGCACTGAAGGACCACCATGATGGCACCAAAACAAGAGGTGGTGACATTGTTGCTGGAGCAATCTTCAGATGGTCGCCAGCTCAAGGAGCTTGCCTGTCAATTAAATTACAATGTTTGCCACCGATGGCATTTGCCGTCTTTTCCCAGCAACCAGATCCCTAGTCACTCAATGCTGTTTGGCTGGCCCATTGCGATCCAGAATAAAAAGCAGCTGGTGGAGAAATAACACCAGCGCCTCGACTCACACACGTCTTCGCAAGTTGAGAGAGGCAAGCTTAGTTCCTGTTGCAACTGGAGATGATTGTTTGTTGCGGATTCTAACGTAGACGTGCTTTCAGACAGTTTCCATCATCACTCCTTCCACGGACAACCCTGTAAACCCAGGGGAGCGGGATGTCCTTATTGAATGCTGAGGGCAAACACAGGGAAGAAAACTGATTCGATCCACCAGAAGATACGCGACATTGAGCTGACAACCTTCGGATGGGCACAGGGGAGCGGGTCGTTCATTCGGCACTGGACATGGTTCCCCCTGGGGCCTGAGAGCCAGGTCTAGTCTGAACCATAACATCAGCTGGATGATAGATGCAAAAATGTCAAGATGTGAGTCGATCGAGCTGGCAAACCTTCGCCATCACATCAGTCAACTATTTTTGCTTGTTTTCGTGTGCAAGTCGAACAGAGAAGGCACAACACCAGCTTGGGACGAAGCCCAAGCGAAGGAAAAAAATACTCCAGTATGTACCAATTGGTAGGCAAAAGACACATAAACCTTCGTGTAATTGAGCGGGCCGCTTTCATATTGTCAAGGACAATAATGAAGGTTGTTTCACATTCACACCTCCCCCCTCCCTGGTTCCAATATATCCAAAAGCGTTCGAGCAAGCTCCATTTTGTTGTCCATGCAGCCATTGAGTTTCAGTGTATAGGCTGGAAATTAAGAAATAATTGATCTGATTTGTCCCATGAGGCAATGCCTGCCTGAGGTTTGATAGGGGGGATTAAATATCGGACATTGACAGGAGGGCGAGTGACGCCATTTCTATGCATCCAAGGAAAAGTGGGGGGGATGGCAATGGATGTGAGAGAAGAAAAATGCCTCCTCTCCAGAGCTTGGACGGCAACAGCACAAGAAAAACGAAAACTTTTTGCTGTTGAGTCTCGTTGCTGTTGAGCATATTCCCTTGGAGGGCAACAGGACAAGAAGAACAAAAACTTTGCTGTTAAGTCTCTTTGCTGTTGAGCGTCCTCCCCTCCCCCTCAAATCTACTTCCCTACACTGGCTGACAATGAAAAGTTCAGAACGAAGGCTATAGAAAAAGCCCATTCAAAAATGGGCTCATGGGAGGGGAGGGAAAAAAGAGGAGGTCCATCTTCAATTACAAGCTTCACCCTCGGCGCGAAACAGCACCACGTCACTGATCAGCGTCGCCAAGTGCAACACAAGCTGATCCACTGCAAGAACCAGCGCCATGACACAGATCAATGTCCGCAAGTGCAATACTTGAACGAGGAGGTAGGTCAACAGCTGGAAAGAGAGGGGGGGTAGGGCCAAAGAAAGCTTGTAAAGGTGGCAGCAGGGGAGTATGGCAAGTTCTCAATACTTTAGTGCTGAAACACGCCTCCACAACACCTCCTTGACACGGGTAGGGATCATGAGGAGCAGGAAGAGGAGCCCCCGACAGTATCATTCCCAACAGAGGTGGAGAGCGGCCAGTTGTTAACCAGATCTTCTCAACAGCACGGGCACACAGAAAGAGGAAGGGTGAGTAGCTGAAGATTTTCTCCATTCCCAGCAATGATAATGCCCAGTTGCCAACAAAACCTTCTCGACAGCTGCTGTTTTGGGTGGCCGGCCGGCAGTTGGATACCCGCGGCGCCCCGGCTCTCATCTCGACCCTCCCCCCCCTGCACCTACACCTGCCTTGTTTCTCCCTCCCCCTTGTGTTTCCCTTTTCGCTTCCTGCACTTGTTTTGCCCTGTGCCCTTGTCCAGGTATGCAGTGCATTGGGTCCCCCCCCCCTGAGTGGGAAGTTTTTCCCATTTAGCTCTGTGTAGTTCGCTGTCGCTCAATATGGCCTTCGCTTCCTGCACTTCTTTTGCCCCTTGCCCTTGTCCAGCATCCCTCGAAGCTGTTGGACATACAAACGGTTTTGAGCCGCTTTTTTTCTTCCTCTCAATGTACCTAGCCTGGCCGGACACTTTCCTTTCGTCTCGGAGGCTCGTCGTCCGTGCCATCATCGCCCTCCTCCCCCTCTCCGCGGAGGTCTACCCCCAGGGAAGAATACCTCACCCTGCCCCCCGCCCAAATGGCTGCCGGCTCCTTGCCGCGGTCAAGAAACTGAACAAAAATAATTATGCCCTGCCGTTATGGACAGAAAGAGCCTCTTCAGATTCATCAATAGCACCGCTCGTCGTGCCGCCGCCACTTGCGCGTACCGTGCCTCCTCACGGTCATCGCCACTGCAGTGAAGGCCAATGAAGAATTCGACCCGGCCTACTTCGCAGGCCTCTACAACGACCAGAAGGGGCCGCTGGTCTCTTACGCGACCTCGGATTCCTTTCGCCCATCAGAAGGAACTGGACGTGTTTGAAGCTAACATGCATTGTGTGCGGACTGAACTCTTTCAATTGATTTCAGATGGACAACTTGGCGGATGTCCAATGGCTGCCAACCTCTGGACCGCTCCTGCGGCCATTCATGAATCATGCTCCAAATGCAATAAGATCCGCCTTCGAGGTTCGGCGTATCGCTTCTCATTGATGCCAGGGACCACAGACACCACCCACATGGCGCGATGGTTCGCACTGATAGAGTCCGTCACAAGCAGTGAGGTGCCTATGCCCACCTCCGACCAACCGTGCATGCTGCTCAACAGCCTTCCCAACCCGCGGACAGGTTTTCCGACAGGTCCGTGAGTCTAAGGAAATGCTTAACTTGGCCGCGCTCATTGCAGCGGTAAAGAAGGAAATCGACTGTCTTGACAATACCGCCGGCCCAGAAATCGTGATCTTTTCACCCAGGACAGCCTTCTCCAATGACCCTTGCTTAGAGTCAGCCCTTCACACGCGCTCGAACAGCTTGGCGTCCCCCCTAAGAAGAAGAAGATGGCCAACACAGATCGTGCAACAATGATCAGTCATAATCACTGTATTCCTGGACGTGGACGCGGGAAAGGCAACGCGTTTGCTGCAGACAAAGCGGCCTCCAAACTAAGGCCACAGCGCGTCTTGCTTGCAAGCCCGCTGATACGAGGATTGAAGCTTTTGGGCTCACATTGGTGTCAGATATCTCAAACAGCCCTGCTGGCAATGAGGAGCGCGTCCTTGACATCAGCCTTGCTCTCTCCGCCTTGCCTCTTCTCGAAGCGGACACCTAGATTATGGATTCCGGGGCCACCCTTCACATGTGCGGGTCTGGCGAGCTTGTCCGCGATGGCGGTCAGCTGCCTTGCCCACGTTAGGTTATCCTCGGTGGTGGTGCCTCGATGACTGCTCTCCAAATCCGCTCTGTATAGGTTTGATACCGCACCACAAGAACGACCCTCAACGATGTACTGCTGGCCCAACCTCTCCTTGGCCAGGTCTGTGACAGTCATGTTCTTGACGTCCTTTTTGATGAGAACACCTTCACCATCTCCACCTTCGTGGGCATGAGCATCCTCCAGGCTTCCGTCCACAATAGCGGCCTCTACATGGTTTCCCTTCCTTCCCATCAGCTCCAGGATGTGCCCAACACAGCCATTATTGCCATTGCGAAGGCCACTGTTACCACCGCCCACGCCATTGCTTGTCTCTGCACGAACACCTGGGCCATGCCGGTCATGCCACAATGACCTCACTAATTTCCGCAGGTCTTGCTGTCAGTATTCCACCAAATGCATCTTTTGTTGACCGCCATAAGACCCATATTGTGTGCGCCTCAAATGCAAGTCTACTGCTCTGCCATACCCAAAGGTGACCAGCACTCGTGCCTGTATATGTCCTGGCCTCATACACTGCAACCTTGCATGCCCCATCGGCTCCAGGTCCCATTACCGTTTCTTGAACATTGCTGTATTCCTTCATGACCAGACCTGCCGTCTTGACACTGCCTTCCTTTGCTCAAAGAAGTCTGAGGATTACTCACCCTGTCCAAGCAATATAAAGAAGCGTTCGAATTGCAAAGCCATAAGCGCATCAATTGGCGCCACAACAGCGGCAGTGAGATGTGGTCCGGAGTCTTTGACAAATATCTCTGCGCATGAGGCATGCGCAGTGACGTCCGTGCCTGGAACCACCCACAGCAGAAGGGCGCCACAGGACTTATTATACAGTTGGTGGTGGAAAGGGTCTTCTCCATGCTCAAATGTTCAGGAATCTCTATCGGCTTCTATAAGGATGCCGTCGCTGCAGCTGCTAACACCCGCAATTGTTTTTCCTCAGCCGCTCTTGGGGGTACTTTCACCCCATACAAAGTCTGGACAGGTAATCCCCTGGGCCACCGCAAGCTCCGGATCTTCGGCAGCAAGGCCTGGTACCTTGAACCGGGTGAGCCATGTTCTAAGTTGGAAGACCAAGCGATTCAAGGTCACGCCTCAATTTGCAAGTCTTCCCAGGTACCAGATACTACGTTCAATTCGTCCTTGCATGGGCGGCCGCCCAGGATTATGAGATTCACCAGATGCACATTCAGACTGCTTCAGGGAGACCTCGAGGAGGAGGTGTACCGGAAGGTCACCGCCAGCATGAAGGTTCCCATGAGCACCCTTCTAGATTTCGTCTGTCGCCTAAACAAGGCCCTACAGGCTTCCCCAGGGCGCGCCTGCATGGAATCATGTCTTTGTGGCGTTCATCCTCTCCATTGGCTTCCTCCTGATTGGGACCAATCCGTGCATGTTCATTCATGGCAACGAAAATAGAAGCATCAGCATCATCACCCTCCATGCTGATGATGTTCTCCTGTTCACTCACACCACTAAACTTATGATCACTCTCGAGGGTCATTCAACAGCTGCTTTGCGATACGAGACAGCAGTGAGGTGCCGCTCATCCTTGGCTGTGATAAACCTAGGTAAATTGGCGCTCTATGACAGCAAGGGGAAAATGGAGTATAACTTGCCAAGTTTGAGGTTTATAGACGGGCGCCAACAAGTATACCGGAAGGGACTTCTGAGGGCGTCGAAGAGAGCACAGGAACCACAGCAGTTTCAGGGAGGAAGTGTAGGTCTGATTGCTGGGAAAGAGTCTGACCGAGGACCATGGCAAGGTCCTCCGTTGCTATGTACAATGTAGATGGGAATAACACGGAAGTAAGCATTTCCATACTCAGAGCGAAGTCAGACCGAGGTCAGACGCTAGTGCCACGCGTGAAGACCGAAAATGGACCAGTAACAAAGAAGGTTCGCGCCGTCAACTGACTCACAACCGCGAGCACCAATGCTCAAAGTCAATCGCACTAATTAATCCCCCACTATAAATGAAGGGAAAAAATACAAACAAGTCAAAAAGGAGCACAATTCAACACACCCCCCATAGATTTGGAGGCCGGGGAGGAAGGCGGTGGAATCTAATCAAAAGCGTGTAGGAATTCAAGATTTGGAGGAGTGGAGAATGGTAGCCTCACAGGGTTGAATGTGTTCATTAGTACGTGGAGAATCGGGACCACCTCAAGGAGGATGAGTGCCAAGAGAGGAGGTGCGTGATTGATCCAAAAGGATCGGGCTAAGATATTTTTAGAAGGAGGATTCTGGAGGCTTAGCAAAGGAAGAGAAAGAACAGTTACAGGGTATTCCGATCCACCCTCTTTTGTCGCCATGCGTGCGGTTTAGGGTAATCTGTTCCACCATCTTGTGTCACAATGTGTACAGTTTGGTAAGAGTGATCTGTTTCACCCTTCTTGCATCATAAGGCGTGGGGTTGTTCACTGGGTTGTCACGAGTGATACTTCCGGTGGAGCGCCACGCCGTCACAAGCGAGCTCGCAGGCCAAGCTCGCAGGTTGTCCTAGGCTTGTCTGGCTCCCTCTCGCATCATGACGTGCACTCAGTTCTAAGGTCCCAGCTCCTCTTGCGTCCCAAGGCATGCGGTTATTTCTGGATAACCAGAAGGGCTACATTCAGGGGTACGCTGAGCCTAAACTGTTGACGGTCTTGCAATAGGGCGATCCAGCTCCCTCTTTCGTGGTAATTCGCAAGCTATAGAGTTCATCTCTATTGCGTCGTAAGGCTAGGAGTTATAGAGATCATCTCTCTCACCCAAAGGTCGAGGTGGTTCTAACGTTCCACGGCTTCCTGTTGTGAAAAAGTGGTGTACACATCCAAGGAGACAAAGAGATAACACTGAGCACCAACTCATCTTATTATTGGATAAAACATATAGACTAAGAGGAGGCGGCTTTGATGGGGCCTGATAATCAGAGTACCGGACAAGTAGAAGGCCGCTTTGGCTTCGCGTCAAGAGCCGGGAGTCATTTTCGATTCATGGTCAAAGTTGTCGTTGGAGTTGGAGCGGGCAGGTATTACTGCACTGGCGTTTCTTCAGGGTGAACGTGGAGGAGGAGAGGGCAAGTTTGACCGTTGAGCCAGTTCTCGTACGCTCTGGTGTCCGTGATGTCGTCGAGTTTGAGCCATTGGCTCTCCGCATCCGGGTAGCCAAGCCATTCGATGAGGTACTGTTGGGTGTAGGATGCGTCCTTGGATTGTCTGCTGTAGTCTTTGACATTGACGATCTTCTCAATGATCCGTTTCTCATTGCCTTCTGTGTCGATTGGAGCAGGGTGGGATATGATGTCAGTGTTGCGATGGATGGAGGAATTCTGTCGGATGAAGGGCTTTGAGATGTGGACATGGAAGTTTGGCCAGAAGTGGTAAAGACTGCTAGTCAAGATGTCAAGCTTGGGTGTCCCGAATTGGGCCAGGGCCAACAATCTTGAAGGGGCCTACCCAGGGAGCAATGGGCATTTCCGGTAGCAAGGTTTCAAGTGGAGTTGCGATGCTGGCAATGTGGAGGAGGACTTGGTCTCCAGCATCATAGATGATTGGCTTGCTGTTATGATTGTAGGTGTTGGCTTATCGATCTTGAACCAGTCCGAGCGCGACTTCTACAATAGCTTTGACGTCCTTCTCTTGTTTGGCGAACTCGAGAGGCTGCTTTCTGGTGGTGGATTTGCCCATGGCCAGGATCCGCTGGTCCAGCCATCGAAATTCGAGAGAATCAGGAAGATAGCCGGGCTCCGTGGAGAACGGGCGTAGATTGAGGTCTCCAGAGGTGTGATGTGGATGTTGGATTCAAGCAACAGTAGCAGTCTTGACCAGTTGTCGCCAGTTGGGTCAAGGTATGGACCTTCTTCACCATCTGGATCATTTGCTTGCACTTTCGCTCAGTCTGCTGGTGGTGAGTCGTGGTGAGCTTGTTCTGAATGCCGGCAAGATTGGTAAGCAGGTGTGAGGAAGCCATAGCTCTGCTTGGGATCCTTAAAGCGTTGGCAGTCAGAGCAGCTGGTGATGTACTACTTGATCTCTGAGAACATGGATGGCCAGTCGTACTACGCGATGATCTTCTTGATGGTTTGCATCTGACCCTGGTCACTGCTGTTGGCAATTTGGTTGTGGTATCATTCCATGACAGATCCGCCCATGACCTCAGGAAAATAGAGTTTCCCGCCGTAGTTGAGAAAACCATCATTGAATCTATGCTTGGCGAGGTCATTTGGCTTTGAGCCTTTGTTGTCATCATCAGCTAGTCGCGCCTGGATGTTGAGAGCATAGTCTCCACTGGTCATGTAGTGGAGCCATGCTTCTGCTTTTTCCGGGTCAGTGAGATTGTCTGCTGGTTGGTCGATCAATCGAGCCTCGAGATCGGAGATGAGTAGAGTGCTGACGAGGTTCTCGATCCACTCTTGACATTTGGCCCACTTGAGGCTGTATTGAGGCGTGCAAGAGAGAAGGTCTGAGAAGGTGTTGAATTGACCAGGTAAGTATTCAATGGAGAAGTCATATTCCTGGAGTTCTTTGATCCAACCAGCTTTGTCGGCTAAGCTTGGGCTGAGTGTTCAGGTAGATGAGGAATTTGCGGTCCGTCAAAGCTGTTTACGTTCAGTCCAGACTCATTGCTTCTTTTCCGGCTGTAGTTCTGAAAGCGGGCAGGCAATTTCCTAGCTGTCCAATTAAGGCAGTGGATAGTCAGTGAATCCCTGAAAGGACTGGATGTCATGGATAGTTTGCAGGATTTCCCATTGAAGGACCGTGGCCTATTTCGACAGGGCAATGGAGATGCTGTTGCGTCTGACTTGATGACAGCAGAACTCGACATCTTCCTTCCCCCAGGGGCATTTGCTTGGCTTGACGTTCACCTCGTGCTTGAGTAGAATTGCTACAACTTCTCTGACATGTTGTTTACGCTCTTCTTCCGTCTTCGATTAGATTCGGATGTCATTAAGGTTGGCGATGACATTCTTGTTGTACAGGTGACTGAGGAAGGAGTCCCTGAAGTTTTGGAAGCAGCCCAGGGCATTTGACAGCCTGAACGATTGACTAGGAACTTGAAGTGGCCATATCTAGTTCGGTTTGCTGTTTTCTCAATGGTGCTGTCTGCTACCCAACTTTGATGGTTAGCCTCTTTGACATCCACAATGGTGAAGTAGCTGGCCTTGGCTGGTCGATTGCCCATCTCAAGGAGGCTAGGTAGAGGCGGGTGACCTCTCTTGGTGACAAGGTTGAGTCCTCAGTAATTAAGGCATAGTTATACACCACCATATTTCTTCTTGGTAAACACGATTGCTGCTCCCTAGGCCAACCGAGAATGCTGAATCTATCCCTTTCCTAGATAGCCGTTGACTTGCTTCTTCAACTTGTTGAGTTCGTCTGGCGTGAGCAGACAAAGCAAATAGACTTTTAGCTGAGCGTCTTCGAGCAGTTGGAGCGAGAAGTTGTGCTTGCCTCAATCTGGCGCAAGGCCAATGTTTGGCTGGAACAGGATCCTTTTGTCGTATTTCTCCATCAGTTCGAGGAAGCCGTCCTGTTTGTTCGTTGCGGCTTCGACTGTCGGCTTCAGGTGGATCTGATGGAGGAGCTCCTTAGCAGTGGCGAGTGGAGTGCCAGCTGCATTCCGGGACACACTGGACAAAGGATTTGAATTTTCCTTGATGCCATGCCTTGAGGAACCTGTTTGGTTTCATCTCCATAGCGCGAGAGTAGGAACCAATCCAGGAGGTTCAGGTTCCGATAGTTCGTCTTCAGGGCTTAAGTTAATGGCAAAGATTTGAGCACAAGGGCAAGGGCGATACTTCTCTTATTCCGGGAGTGATGCCATTTTTGATTTGCGGAGGACCCGTTGCAAGGGGATGTTAAATTTCCGCTTTTAATAATCTATAGCCAGTTTTGTGCCACGGTGAGGCCAAGCGGTAGTGAGTGCTTGGAACTGCTAAGCTAGCAGGAGGCTGAGGATAACATCGTGTAAAATGGAGGTGACAATGAAAGGTAGAGCATTGAGCTCGGCTACGTTCTTTGAGGCTGGGTACAGCAGACTGATGTCGGCGCCATGTAGGTGGATCCTGTCCATTCGCCACGAGCTGCGAGGTCGATTTGGAGGAGAAAAGTGGTGCCTTGCAACAAAGAATCGGATACTACAAGCTTGTTGCATCCGGAGTCTATGACGATTGTTGCAAAGTGGCCGTTGAAGCGTGCATGGATGACAAGAGGATTAACAATGAGGGGCTCGATAGGTTCTTTCACAGATGGAGTAAGGGTAGCTTTTTCTACCTTGTTGCTCTTCCCTTCTTGTGTGCCAGCAAGGTAGGGTTCTCAACTGGCGCTTACAAGTATCTCGGCTGCTCGTAAAGGGGTCCCATGAAGGGTCCCATGGGTCTTCTCCTCTCTGGGCTCCCATCTGGGCCTATGACATCTGCGCGCCGAGTTCTTAATCCGACATTGGCAGGTTAGAATTCATCTCGAGGTTGTTGATTTCGAACTCGCGGACAGTTGCCTGACCCTGAAGATCTGCTTCATGGGAGAGCTGCTGTTGCTCTGTTTCTAAGGAGTGAGCAGCCATGTACCAGGTACTACTTCCGTGGACCCCTGTTCCGGAGGCAGTGATTCCACAGGCATTTTCTCAAGAGCTGGCATCTTGGTGAAGTCGGCCACCTTGTCCATAGCGAATGCCACATCCTCTGCTGGCGTTCCTGTATGCGCCTCCATACCCCGTAAGCCGTGGTATGCTGCTGAAACAGTATGACTGCGCCGGGCTGTCCAGGGGCAGCTTCAGGAATTGATGTTAGTGAAGGCGCGAGAATAGGGTTGCCGTAGTTAGCTGGGAACAGGCTTGGCCCAGCCTATGTGCAGGCAAGGGGCGTAGCTCGAGGAATAGGGAGGGTTGGCTGAGGGCCGGGCTGGTGCCAATTGTGCAGTGACTGTCCAATTGTGTATAGACTAGCGAGGTGATTTCAAAGAGAGCAAAAGGGCGACAATCTGAGGAGTGTCAACGGGGAAGGTAGGATGCCAAGCTGAACCAAGGCGTTTGTGGATTTGGCGTTGCTCTGGGCGCAGTCGCGTTCTTTTTGGCTAGGATAGTTGACATCTATGAGACTGAAGTTCTTGTGTGTCAACAGAGTAGCTGATCCTTTCGTGGATGTCCTGAGGGATTTCAAGTCGTGTCATGGTCCTTTGGTTCTGCACAATAGATTGAACAATGGCGGCGCAGAGAGAGGGGGTTTCAATGACTTCAGCCTTGTAGTAATTGATCAAGTCAGTGTCCATAATCGGGGGCTGGCAGTTCTATTGGACTGCGAGGTAAGCTTGGTTGAGCAGGCGGTGAAACTGGCTGATATAATTTGATAAGCTGGCTCCAAAGGCGAGGTTGGCAAGTTCGCGCTTGACACCAGTGACCACGTTCTTGGGGAGGTAGCGGTTCGCAAAGGCGGGAATTGAGTAGGCACCTGAGGATATCCGGCAGAACGGCATGGGGAACCCGGAGGTGCACCTGCGGGAGGGGCTATGGGTCTGCTGTATTTCTCCCGCTGGTGGGTAACCCACTAATTGCACGATCTGATGAGCAACGGGTCGAAGGAGTGGCAGGGGCCTTGGTTGGTGAGAGGGTAGACCGCAGGTGGCTGTCGTTGATTGGTCACCTGGGCTGAGAAGAGGGCTTTATCATAGTTGGCAATTTGCCTCAGGTTTTCTTTGCAGTATTCATCCAGGTAGTAGCGTACGGAAGAGACAAAGTTTCCTACAACTTTGGTGCTTTGGTCGAGGCCGTCGTCCTTCTCAACCACCTTGCCTTTGCCTGAGCAGATTTCTTTACTCAGGTTATCCAAGGGCGCGTTAAAGTTGGTTGAGGATGTTGATTGGGCGAGGTTGATCCTGGACGTTGCCGAGGTTGGGAGCGAAGGCGGCGTTGATAATGGCCAAGTTGATGGGGGTCAGCGTGGAGTGGGTGGTTGCTCCAGGTCCAGGGGCAGCGGATTTTCCGCTGGCTCTGGGGCCAGATCTGCCAACACCCTCTATCGCCTCATCACCCGTACTCACTCCCGGTCCAACTTCAGACATGTTAGTAACGGAGTAGCTCGTTGATGTCGAGGTTCCCAGTAGGTTGTTGATGGCCCTCGATAGTCCTGACTTCTGCCACTATATCGAGGGGTCTTATCTTGCTCGTTGCTTACGAACGGAGATTATCGGAGGCATGGAAGGAACAGATTGGTACTACCATTTGATGAACAGACGTTGATAGGCGCTCTACAACAGCGAGGGTAAAATGGAGCAATATGTATGCCATACTGGGCTATCGACGCAATATTGCCTTTGCCTTTGGATACTCTCTTGCTTTGTCTCCGCCGCAGGCTCAGCTCACATCGCCCTGGGAAAACGCGTGCTCCAGTAGCTCCTGGGATGTATTATGGTGACGCCATTGCCCCTGTTGGGTGGAGCGACGCTGATTGGGTTGGCGAGATGGTCGGTCGTCGCTCTACATCTGGTGATGTCTTCACTGTCTGTGTGCCGACATTTCCTGGGTCAGCGGTCGTAGAACGTTTGTTGCACTTTCGACCATTGAAGCCGAGTACGGCGCCAGACTTGGCGCTACGAAGGAGATGGTCTGGTTGTGCTCCCTCCGTCGCAGTCTCCATGTCCCGCTCCACGGTCTGACCACCATCGCCAACCATCTACTGCCCTTGCCTCGAGCCCTGCCTTCCATGTCCGCGCCAAGAACATCGGAATTCACTTCCACATCGTCTGCAAGGCCCAGCTCGACGGCTCGATCTCTCGCCACTGCTGCCCGATGGTGGACATGATCACGGACATCCTAAGGAAAGCTGTTACGCTCGCAGCCCACATGCGCCTCGCCCCCTTCGGCCTCGTATTTTCCATAACGCTCTCCACAGACTCTGCCACGCGCGAGTGAGGGTGTTATGTGTATCGAGGGGTATCCGGCCTGAGGTCAGATACCCGTGGTGCCATCCCTCTGATCTCCACCCCCTTGCACCTACACCTGACCTACATCTTGCTTGTTTTCCCCTGCCCCTCGTGTTTACCCCTTTGCTTCCTGCACTTCTTTTGCCCCTTGTCCAGCATCCGCAAAGCTGCTGGACACGCAAAACAACACAGAGTGGAGGAAGGCAGAATTGACGGAAACCGGAGGATCTTGGACACATGCTTCTCGATAGGGGCAGGGAATGCCTAGTGGCCAACTAAACCTTCTCCACAGCCTGGACGAACTCACAGTGGAAGAACAGGGAGTGAACCGAAAACCGACTTGACAGCGGCAGACAATGCCCAGTTGTGAGCCAGACCTTCGCAACAGCAGCAACAGGTGCTCAGGTATACAGGAAAAGGGCCTGTAATGAAAATGATCTCGCCAAACACAATCTGAGGCCAAGAGAAGCCGGATGGGAGGGATAGCGCCCCTCCTCACATACTTCTTGGCAGCGGCGGAGGACGTTCGTGGTGTTGGCGGCAGGGGAACAGAGAGTAGGCATGGCTGGTCTCACCCCCTTCCCCTGGCCTCTCCCCTGTCTTTCCTGCCCTCATTCTGGAGGGTCACCCTTCCTCTCCTCCCAGCCATTACATTCCCCTCCCTTCCCAGTGCGGGATTGGGGGATAGAGTACAAACGACCAGTACACCAGAGACACTCCCCCTGCCACAGTGGCACTCCTCATTTCTCAATAGCGGCTTAACAGCGGCGGAGAATGATGCACCCACCCTCAAACAAGAGGAATAAGGAGGTGGAGGAGCTGCAGAAGAGCAAGGTCGGAGACGGTGGAAGTGACGGGAACTAACACCTGAGCCCCTCCACCTATCCTTCTAGATAGCGTCGAGGGAGATGAACTAAGGAGTGGGCCAGGGAGGCTGGGAGAGGATATGATTTGGACAAAGCTCACCACGCACTGCCAGCCCGAGCTCCGCAAGGCGTTGTACTCCCGGCCTAACCTGCCTATCCCTCCCCGTTTCCCATGCTCCCCTCCTCTCCAGCTCCCTTCCAGACACCTGTTGTTATCCATGAAACGAAAAACCCACAAGGAAAGGAAGGACAAGGTAATCCTTTCCCGAAATCCTAAGCTAAACTTATCCTTCTCGACAGCGGCGGAGTTCGTGAGATATTCCCCCTAAACTCGACAAGGCAAGTGTTGTTCAGTTACACAAAGAGAGGGCATTGAATGAAGATGACCACTGGAACAAACAGATTCTCCCATACCATATCGGGAACTCTGGGCAAGGTCTCCCATGCCTGCATCGCTCTGTCGCCGGCCAGCCCAACACACCCCCCAACACCGCAACCCAGCTTGTCTTCCTGCCCTCGTTGCCCGCGCTGACGTTCTCTCCGCCACACCCGACACTCGGCAAATATGGCCAGCCCGCAGCTCCCTGCCCCTGTCCGACCCCAACAGACACCCCAAACAGCAGCAGATGGAAGACTGTAGAGAAAGAGGAGGGAATTGAACCTCTGCCTCGCCACAGACCTGAGCTACGTCCACCAAACCTTCTTGACAATCCTCCTCCTCGACAGTGCCGGAGATCATTGTGTACAGTTCGGGAAAACCACTTAACCTTCTCGACAGGCCAAACAATGCCCAGCTTCCGACAAAACGTTCTCGACAGCGGCGGAGTACATGCAGTGGAGGAAGACGTGCTTGAGGGAATATGCCCACACGCCAATGCTCCAAACACGTTCTATCCGCCACACTGGACACTCGGCGAAACCCCGCACACACACCAGCCGCGGCCCGCAGCTCCATGCTGCTTGCCAGACTGTCGTTGGTTCCGACACCCCAAACCAGCCCAATCCTCACGCATGCCTGCCTGTCCTGCCTGCCTCCGGCACTGCGCTGCAAGCCTCGAGCGTGAGGCCGCAGGCCATGCAATATCTTGTGTCCGTTCCCGTCACAACCGAGCCTCCGACCCGAGCCCGCCTCCATTCAGTACCTCCCCCTGCTCCAGGAACATCCGTCTTTTCCATCACACCATGAGCCTTGATATATTAGGCAGAGGCTCGATCTACCTACCAGTCGGCAGATCGCCGCACAAACACGAAAGCTTCGACACGCCGCCGGACCTAGTCCACACATCAAAAAACCAACCCCAAACCCCATCAAGCACAAGCTGCAATTACCCATAGGTCGTTTTTATTCCGCAACTTTAGCAGTAACAGTCAACACCCTCGTCCCACGATGAAACTGCGCTCCGGCCTCTTCCGTGTCGATCGGATGTGGGAGCGGCGCGTCAAGATGGTATTGGTTGGGGATCGAGAAGATCACGCGGTTTTTTTCGATGTCCAGGGTTCCGGATTTTGTGGTGCGCTGGAGGTAGAGAATGGTGGGGGATTTGGAAAGTCAGAGGGTGGTTTGGATGTCCTCCCACCCGCCCCCCCTCGCGTAGACCGTCACTCACAGTCTCCGGCAATCGAATGTGGATGACCAAAAATTCGGGTTTTCCTTTCGCAGGTTCTGCAATGATGTCGTATCGCGGTTCCTGCGGCAATGTGGCGATCACGGTCTTCGGGTCGGTCGTCGTCGGGGCGGATTTCGGAACAGCAGCGGCGGGCGGCTTAACCTCGGCAATGTAGGGGCGGAGTGGGCGACGAATGGTGTGCTTGACGAGCGCGCCTTTGCTTTTCATTTTGGGGGAAGTGATGGCTGTGAAGGTGTGGGACAATGTGAGTGATGCGGAGGTCAGCTTCATAGCGTCGGGGGTTTAGCTCGAAACAGAAATCTCGTCAAAAATGCGCCCGCACCTCGAGAGAGCTGCAGCTTGTGTTTCTCCTCCACCCACTCGAGCGCCAGCTCCGTCAGAAAAAGACGAAAATCTCCATCCGCAAACGCCTTCATGACGGGGTCCGTGTGGACGCATGCGTCGAACACCAGGCATGTCTTTCCTGCTGTTGATAGGGTGCGAAAAATGGAACAAAAGAGAGACCGCAATCAGTCTGGAAACCCTTCTCCGACTCGACCACCCCCCGCCTCCGCAACGAGAGTTTAAGAAAAATAACGCGCGCAATAGACCCACACTTATCGCGGTCAGGCCGCGGCGGGCTCAAGCTCAACGGCACCTTGTACGTCGCGTTGTCTTCGGCGTTGAGCGCGCGTCGGAGCTCTTCGTCGGACACGAGCGGGGGTGGGGGGATCAGCGGGCTGTGGCAGATGTTCACAAAGACCTGGGGACGGCGACACATAACCAAGCGTGAACCTTCAGAACGCGGCGATAACCCGTCGGGTCACATTTCAGGCAGCACGACCTCGCGCTTTTCCCCACCAACCTTCATCCCCGCCGGCCAATCCCCGACTTTGGACTCTGTGAAAGTCTTGACAACGTAGCCCGGCTCCGGGAGGATTTCAGAAGGTGCGGTTGTGGGGTCGTTCTGTTCAGCGGCGACCCTTCTGTTGAACTCGCCGAGCAGTCGCTGCATTTCGGGGTCCTCCCATGCTTCGGGGGCGATGCCGGGCATAGCTGCCTTAAGTGCGGCTGTGGGGGGGAGGGAGGAGGGGGATGATGAGTCCGAGTCGATGTTGAGGAGGTCTTTGAGGGTCATTTTAGCGGGTTGGCGGAGATCTGGAGCTGAGTCGGAGTTGAGGATGGGCGGGAAAGAGGATTTTAGTCGAGAATTGCTAGTCTGACCCCGAGCCCTGGCTCCATTAACCTAACCTTCCCCGGGCCATGGCTCACGCATCCGCTCAGGTGACTCGGCCCAACTCGACAACTCGACAACTCAAAACACTCCCCGCCGGCCTTGCTCCCCAAACGCCAGACGCCCCCCTTGTGTCGAGCTGCTAGCTGCACTGCTGCAAACTCCTCCATCAAGGTGATCTTCGACAGAAGCTTCCTCCCGGTGAGACACTCCCGCGAGCCCTCAAGCTTCCATCCCCGCGGCTCAAAACCCAGACTGCGAACCGGCCTGTCGCCGATCTGCCCGACCCCACGAGAGAAAAGAAAGAAAAGAAAAAGAGAGAATCTGCCCAACTTCGCAACTTCCTCTCTCACACCCCCTAACCTCTCGTCAAAATAGAAAAAGGTTCGCCCTCTCCTCTCTCAATCTCCCTTCTCCCTCGCAGCCACTCGCCATGTGGGACAACTACTCCGGCCAGCAGCAAATGTACGGCGTCGCCGCCGAAGCCCCGAAAACTACTCTTTGGATGGGCGATCTCGAGCCATGGATGGACGAGAACTACATCAAACATCTGTGGTGCGTGTTGCCGGCGTGCGTGGGAGTGCGGGGAGCACCATAATAGGGCGACGTGCTTGGGGTTGATCCGGCGAGCGACAACACACTGGGTGACGGACTTTCTCATTCGCTCCTCCCACAGGTACTCTATGGGCGAAACCGTGAACCTGAAGATGATTCGGGACAAGTATTCTGGGTACGTCGCTACCCTCGCTGTTTCCTTTTCTACCCCCGCTGCGCCGCGTTTCCTCACTCGTCGCCCCATCCTCTAGTGCAAATGCCGGCTACTGCTTTGTCGACTTTGTATCTAACGCCGCGGCGATGAAGCACCTCAATACCATCAACGGGACTCTCATTCCGGGGACGAATCGCGTTTTCAAGCTCAACTGGGCGTCGGGGGGTGGGCTGAACGATCGGACGTGAGTTGTGGGATGGCATGGGAAAGTTGATAGGTGGGTATTTGTTCAACAGCGGGAGCTTTTTAGTTGATATTTATCCTCTTTTTCCTCTTCTCCTCTTGCAGCGGCCGAGACGAACGAGGACCTGAATTTTCGGTCTTCGTCGGTGACCTCGGACCAGAGGTGACGGATTTCATGTTGTTGGTAAGTCGTTTTCCCGAACCCCTGTACTTCATGACATGCATCCTTTCTTTCTTCGGCGTTTCTCATACCCATTCTTCCCCAGCAAGCGTTCCAGTCCCGTTACATGACAACAAAGTCCGCAAAAGTCGTAACAGATCCCAGCACTGGCATGTCGAGAGGTAAAAAGGGATATCTCTCGGGAGCGGAGCTCCAGGGAAACAATTTTGATTGTCATAGGATTCACACAACTCCTCCCGCCTCTCTCGCTCATCAGGCTACGGCTTCGTCCGCTTTACCGACGAATCTGAGCAAACCCGCGCCATGAACGAAATGCAAGGCCAGTACATCGGCTCTCGCCCCATGCGAATCTCCATGGCCACACCGAAGAACAAGCCCGCAACGGGCGGCACCTCTCCCGCGCCGCCTGCTAGTGCCTCAATCCCGCTCGTCGCGCCGATGTCCCCCATCCAATCCACCGCCACCATGAGCCCCTACCCACCCCATATGCACCCCATGCATCACCCAATGCATATACAGATGGGCATGATGGCCGCGCAGGGGGGGTACTATGGCGGTGGCGCGATGGGGATGGGCGGTATGGGGATGGGGGGCGGGCCCGCGGGGCCGCCACAGGCGTACAACCAGTACAATGATCCCACGAACACGACAGTGTTTGTTGGGGGGCTGTCGCTTGGGATAACGGATGAGGAGTTGAAGAGGTGAGGGATTATGACGGAGAGGCGGGGGGCGGTGTGGGGAGGTGGAGAGATAGACCTCAGATGGAGGCGATGGCTGGGGAGAGGGAGGTGCATGCGTGGGAGGAGGTGTGGATGGACGCGGGGGGCTTGCCCTCCCTCGGGTCTCGAACTAGGCACGCTCCGGTGGAGAGGCGGGCTGCTCGGGAGTGTGTCGTGGGATCTGTACAGTCCTAGTACAACTCGATTTCCCTCCTTCGAAATAGAAAAGGGATCGTCTTTCTTTT
>KZ993929.1:476-22938 GCA_003614705.1 Blyttiomyces helicus | reverse complement strand
CCCCCCCCCCCCCCCCCCCCGACCCAGCTTTCATTACAACAAAGCACCGAATCACTCTCAGATACAAATGATCATGATGACGAGGATGGTCAAGACGATGATGAGGATGCATATGCACTATTGTTGTTTCGTGTCTGGAGGGGGGTCGGGGGAGGGGTATGTGTAAGATTGGGAGGCGCGGGCGCGGATGGGGGGGTGGGTCTTCGGGGAAGTGGGGGAATCGCAAGAACTATTAGTCAACTCACCCGCGTTGGCCTTGATGAAATCCTTCATACGCCGCATGCCGAGCTGGAGCTTTCCAGCGGTGGTGTCGACTCTTGTGTCGAGGTCTTCTAAAGGCCTGCACGGGGGGATCAAACCGCGCATCAGCAGCAATGCCCCCTTCGATGTTCTCTAAATAGCACCCTCCCATACCTCCCACACCACTCTTACCTCGTCTGGTCTTCCAACTCGTTCCCCATGACATGCGCGATATTCTTAATATTCCCGAGAGTATCCAGCACGTCGTCGATCTAGTTGTCCTGCTGCCGCATCAGAAGCAGCTTCTGCTGCTGCTCGCGTTCGATGGAGCGCGCGTTGCAGACTTGGTAGTCGGCTTCGACGCGCCCGTGGCGCTCGGCTGTTTTCACGCTTTTCTTGGATAGGAAAAGTGCCTGAGAATTGGGGGATTGTGAGTTCCGGGTGCGGATGCGGGGGATGGGTCTGAGGGTCAGGGGGGCAGGCGACGCCTTACATCGCGGTGGCTTTGCTCCAGGCGCTTTTGTGGACTCGAGAGTGCCAATCTCATTTCCGGCAGGGCGCGACGTAGCACTGGGTAAAACTCTTCCTTTTTGTAAAAAATGCAATACCTCGCGTGGTCGGTGAGGTTTTTTTGTTGTTGTGGATTAGGCGGGTAGTTTTGATGACATTTGTTGAGGGTTCGTATGTGCTGCCTGTGACCTAGTATTTGGGCGGGTTGAGTCTCGCGGAGCGGTGATGTCACTTTGCAGGCCGGTTGATGGCCGTTGGCTTGCCCCTGCTTTGGTAGGTCGGAGGTGTGGAGGTTGCGCACGACGTCGAGGCCAACAGCGGTTCGACCGACTTCTTTTCCAGGTCAGGCTGGGGGTGGTGTGTATTTCCATGTGTGGTTGGGTCATCGTTGCCTCCGGTGAAGCCAGCGACCACGGCGATCGCTCGTCCAGACCATAAACTCTCAACGTCATTTCATGGCTGCTATGCAAGCGGTTGTGGCCCAGCTGGATCCGACAAGCCAGAGAATCACAAAACACCTCGCGTTCAAAGTGATCCTTGGTAACAGCAACAGCAACAGAGCGAGTCGCAGACGTGATTGCGGGGAGGGTTGTGGGGGGGAGGACACGGATGATGGTGTGGCCGGCGAGGGCGTGGGAGGGCGAGTCGTGTCGAAGGGAGGGACAGGGAGGTGCCGCGTGTTGAGGCGAGCGACCAGCTTCTTGACAAGAGACAAGCGACGAGCGACCGGAACTTGATGAAGTGGCTGTACCGATGGCTGGACTGCGCCACACACGAGCACTCTCCGAAGGCTCCCTAGAAGACCCCGACTGAAAAGGAACGAAGCTCCGTTCCATAGCGCCTGCCATGTTCAGACCATTTGGAGCAAGTAATCAATTGTTCTTTCATTTTTGACGGCCATTAACTGACGTAACTCACCCACGACCACATTCCACATATCCCAAGCCTCAAACTTATAGCTGCCCTGCAAGCTCATGGTGCGTGAAGGACTTTCTTCCTTTCCTTCGCCCGCGAACTGCCTGCAGTACGTAACATTGGCTCCTTTTTGGGATGCCAGTTTGTTCTGAACACCCAGATCAAAAAATATAAGTGCTTTGCGAAATCCCCCTCTTTGCTCCCCGCAGCACGTATTTCAAATAAGGGGATGCCGAAAATTACCTCAGATGCCCATCTCCAACCGCATGGGAGAGTGAGACTTCCTGCATCAAGACGGTCAATCGACTGCCACAGCGATTTGGAAAGTCACCTCACAAATCTAATAGCAGTGACTGACATGAAAGGCCAATACCATACCATGCCCCTCAATGTGCTGCCACCTTCCAAAGATCGGCTGCCCCGCAGCACATCAAAATCTGGCGGAAGATTGCTCTCATTTCCACCCTTTAGCCTTGGTATGATTGCAGTTTCTCACTCACTTGAGGTATTACCAGTCACCATAAAGAAAAGTGAAGAAACCATCAATGCGATTTTCGTCAAAGTGCTGCCGCACCCTTCTGCGGTTGAGTGCTTGCTGTACATGATCTACAAAACCTTGACTCATTTTTTCCGTATCCCCTTTGTCAAATGAGACCATATAACCAAAAGGGAACGCTCCGCCCCAGTGTCGCTCACATAAGTTGTCAACCTATGATGAATTGCGCCCTTGTTAACTCATTCGTATCCTTTTTCCCTCCATTTATAGTGTGGCATTAATGAGTTGGATTTACTTAGAGTATGAGAGCACCCGGCCGTGGGATCGTCAACAGCGGGAACCTTCCTTGTTCCCAGTCTGTCTTCTGACTTCACGTGTCGCATTAATCTCCGACCTCAGTGGGACTTCGCTCAGAGTAAAGTAATACCCGCGCTCCCCTTGTGATTCCCATCTACATTATACATAGCAACAGAGGACCGACCTGTGGTCCTTGTCACACTCTTTCCTCATAAATCATACCTACCCTTCCTTCCTAAAACTGCTGTGGTTCATCTGCCCTCTTTGATGCCTTCAGAAACCTCCTCATCCTTGTTGGCGCCTCTCTTGCCACATCCAACTTAGCTCGTTTTACTTCATTTTCCCCTAGCTGTCATAGAGCGCCCATCTACGTCGGTTCTTCACGAGGTAGCACCACTTCGTTACTTCCCCATCTCCGATTATCTCCTTTCCTAAGCAAATTGCCAAGACAAGACCCCTCAATACAGTGACACGGTTCAGGACTATTGAGGGCCATCAAGGATCAAAGGGAACCTCAGCAAGTCATCAACCGTCATCAGCAAGTTGCTTGGTTACTAACATGTCTGGAGCTGGACTGGGAGCGAGTGCCGGTGATGGAGAGATGTCGAGTGTTGGCGGATCTGGCCCCGGAGCAAGCTGCCCCTGGACCTGGATCCACCACTCAACGTACGCTGACCTCCATTCACTTGGCAAAATATAATGCCGCTTTCGCTCGCAACCTCGGCAATGTCCAGATCAACTTTGGGGAACCAATCTTTTCAACCAACTTGAGTGCGCCCTTGTGAACCTCTGGAAAGAACTCCGCTCGCGCAAAGCCTAGATAGTTGAGAAGGACGACACCCTCAACCAAAGCATCGAAGTAGTAACGAACTTCCTCTCCTCTGTGAGTGACTACCTGGACAAATACCGCGAAGAGAACCTAAACTAATCGCCGTCTACTATGCCGCCCTCTTTGCAGCCCAGGCCGCCAATCAACCACCGCCGCCTACCGTCAACCCTCCGACCACCAGGACCTCTGCCAGGCGTTCAACACATTCCTCACTGGATCATGCAAGACATATGTGGGTTACCAACCAGCTCTTGGAATACAGCAGGCCTATCGCCCCTCCGGCAAGCGCACCTATGGTTACCCCATGGCGCCCCACAGCCTATCCTCCGGCGCCTATTCACACCAATGTCGTCGCGAACCACTACTTCCCCTAGAACTTGGTCTAGGCGTCAGGCTCAAGCATTCCGACTTTGCCTTTGGAGCCAGCTTATCAGAGTACAAAGGTCAGTTCAACCCGCTTCTGAACCAAGCTTGCCTCTCAGTCAAGTACAATAGCAAGCCCCAAATCTTGTACACTGACTTGATCAACTACTACACCAGCGGAATCGTGAAGAATCCTGCACTTAGTGCTACCATTGTCATGTCCATCGCGCGGGAGCAGATGACAACGAGGCGACTCAGACAACCTCAGGACAATTACGAAACAATCAGCTACTCCATTGATGCCAACAAGAGCTTCAGCCTCGTAGACGTCAGCAGTCCCAGCCAAGAAGAACGCGACCACGCCCAGACCGACTCCAAATATGCAGATGCCTCCGTTGAGCTCGGCACTATACCTTCCCAGTCAGCATTCCCCATGTCATTGCCTTCGTACTGTCCTAGAAACCAGCGCGCCAGTTCATACGTGTTGGGACAGTCCCTGCAAAATTCGCACCAGCGAGGCTCTCAGCTGGCCTTCTCATTTCCTTGTGCCACGCTGGTTGCCTCAACATTTGCTGGGCCAAGCCTTCTTCCAGCTTCCTACGGCAACCCTATCCTAGCCGTCACTCACATTGCTTCCCTACGCTGCTCCTGGAAAGCCTGGTGCAATCGATCCATTTCAGCTATCTGCCGCAGCTTATGGGGGGTAAGGAGGCCTCATATGGGAAAAATGGCAGAGGATGCGGCGATCATTATGCAGGAGGCAGTGGACCTCCCTTAGGCGCCAGGTCTCAAGGAAAACTCGTGGGGGTACTTCTCGGGGAAGAGGACACAGAAGTAGTACGTGGTACACGGCCGCTCATTCCTTCGAAAAGGAGCGACATCAGCTCCCCTGCAACACAGATGTTCAGAGGCCGGACACTCAGGACCACCATTTGGGATAAGCCCTAACCTCGGGATGGTGGACTCTGAACACGTTGTGCAAATCTCACAGGAGCAAATGGGAGCCCAGTGAGTGGGCAAGCTATGCGACCCCTCCTGGGAAGCCTTTACGTACAACTAGGATGTTTGAAGGTGCCAGCATAGAACAAAGGAGCTTCTCAAGCATATTAACCTGAAACCAACAGGTCACTTCACAACAAACGGACAGGATGGCTTCCTCCAAGAATTGATGTACAAAAATAGCAAACAACCCTATTCCTGAATAACGTTGGTCCTCTGCCTGATCAACGAAAGAAGAACTTCTTGCTCAAACTCATTGAGTACGCTCAGCCTGATTTTACCAGCAGCGCTGCTCACTCAAGATGAGCTTGATGAATTAAAGAAGCAGATCCATGCTTATCTGGAATATGGATGTATTCAGTATTCTTGATCAGCAAGGGGAGCACCCATTCTATTTGATAATAAAAGAGACTGCAGCGTGCGACTATGCCTCGACTACCGCGGCCTCACCTTAGTCACCAAGCGAGACCGGTCGCTGCTACCCAGCCTCCTCAAGATGTGCGACCAGGTAGCAGAAGCCAGATACTTCACCCTGGTAAACTCTGGGATGCCTATTACCAAATTCGGGTCGCAGAAAACACTATTGCGAGAACAGCACTTCAAACGAGATATGGCCACTTCGAGTTCCTAATCATGCCATTTGGATTATCGAATGTCCCGGCCTGCTTCCAACGGTTCATGAAGTCCATCCTCAGCCACCTCTACGACAAGTTCGTCATTTCATACCTCGACTACATCCTCATCCACTCGAAAACCAAAGAAGAATACAAGCAACACATCGAAGAAGTCCTTGTGATCCTACTAAGGCACCAGCTGAACATCAAGCCAAGCAAATGCCCCTGGAGGTAGAAGTCAACATCTGTGGTCATCAAGTCGGCCGTGACATCATCTCCATCGGTTTGTCCAAAATACCCACCGTCCTCAAATGGGAACTCCCGCCGAACACTCACAACATTCAGTCCTTCTTCGGATTCACCAACAACCTCTTGCCTTACGTCGACAGCTAATCAGAGTTCGAATACCCGCTTCCGGAACTACAGTCTGCAAAGGGACCCTGGACATGGTCCAAAGGCTAGCAGCTGTTCTTCAAGCATCTCCAACATGCCACCTCCACCGCACTAGTGCTCTGTTGCTTCCACCCTGGCTTAGAGACCCATGTCTTCTCTGATGCTTGCAACTACACCATAGGCGGATGGTTATCCTAGCGCGCCAAAGACGACAAACCCATTCCAACACCTCTTTTGACCACTATGAGGGGCCAGACCATCTCCCTGGACTTTGACCAATCTCGTACTTCAGTTGCAAGATGAAGCCGGGGGAACTGAACTACCAACTACATGAGAAAGAGCTGGTTGCCATTGTCCAACTTCTGAAAGCCAATTGCCACAAGCTCATTGCCATCCACCTCTGACTGTCCACAGACCACAAGCCCCTCATCTACCTGAACACTCAGTAAAAGCTTAGCCGCTGACAAGCTGGTTGGATTGAAGAATTCCAGGGATACGACTGCTCCATCAAATACTTGCCGGGTCGATTCCGCTCCATTGCAGAGCTTCTACCTCGCGCGCCTCAACGCTCCTCCAAGTGTGCTAAATGCCAAGATGGAATCCTGATCAGCGTGCTACTCATCTCGGATCTCGAGGCAGGACCAATCAACCAACCAGGTGACAACTTCATCAACCCGGAAAAAGCAGCAGCATGGCTCCACTACATGAATCCAACGACTTTTCCCTCAACATCAAGGCACAACTAGCTATCTCCAAAAGTGAAGTCTGAAAGCGACCTTGCCGAAAATAGATTCGAAAACTGCTCCCTCAACTATGACAATCGGCTCTAGATTCCAGACCTCATGCGCAGATCCATTGTGGAACGGTACCACGAGCGAACAGCCGAAGGCGGTCACCAGGATCAGACCAAGACCATCAAGAAAATTGTCACGAAATACTACTGGCCATCTATGTTCTCTAAGATCAAGCAGTACATCAGCAGCTGTCTTGACTATCAACGCTTTAAGGATCCTAAACAAAGCTATGGCTTCCAGCATCCTCTCCTGCTTCCTCACACCTGCTAGTAAATGATCAGATTTGACGCCTTTGTGATGCCAGTATCATTTGGGCCACATGGCAAGTTGTACAACTGCTGCCTTTGTTTGAATTGACTACTTCTCCTCTCCAATCATCCTCGTCATGACCAACGCAGGCTGGACAGCGCCAACCCTGGCAGATTCCTTCAACTCGCAGGATCCGGACCAGATCAGCTGCCCTCAGGAATTCTTCACAGACCACAAAGCCAAGATAATTTTCGCCTTCTGGCAACCTTTCAACAAACTTGCCGGCATCCAGAACAACATCGCCACAGCTGGCCTTCAGCAGACTGACGGCAAGTGCTAAGGAATGATTCAGACAGTGGAACAGGTTCTCATATGTTACCTTGACTGAACCGCCGACAAACGGTCAAGAATCTTGCCGTTTCTCTAATCCACTATCAACGCTTTACCTACCTGAGACCTCAACCTTCCCCGTGTTCTTCGCCTAGCGAGGCTTAGTCCCGAGCTCTCTTTAATTTAGATGCCTGGATAAATCCTGGCCATGGCTGAATCCGCCACCAGAAAGCGGCTGTTCGAACCACGCCCTAGAACAGAAGGAAGCCAATGCAATCGTGGAAGTGGCCCTCCAACAGACGCAAGACAGGTATGCCAGTACCTACGATCAAAACCGCAAGCCTATCTTCTACTACGCTGGAAATCAAGTCCTTCTCAACATCTCTGGTACTGCGATTCTGCTCAAGACCTCCCTACCGGAATAACTCATTGCTCACGGGCAGGCCCCCTCAAGATCATCGGCCCTGGGCCAACTCTGGACACATACAAACTTGACATCTTGACCAGAAGCATCCACCACCTCTGGGTATTTACACATCAACATCTTGAAGCCATTCACCCAACGAAAGTCTTCTCTTCATTGCAACAAGGAGATCACATCCTACTCAGCTCCAATCCACATAGATGGCAAAGACTAATAGACCAGCAAAAAGATCATCAGCGTCCAGGACTGCGGCAGGCACAGCAAGGAAGTATCTCACCTTCAACGCTACCTTGTCATCTGGCTCAGCCACCTGGACACAGGCGAACAATGGCTCAAATTTGAGGACATCAAGGACACCAAAGCATTTGAGAACTGGCTCAACAAACACGCTCTCCCACTCCCCCTTGATGCTCACCAAGAAGAAATGCCATTGTTCTTGGCTGCCCCGACTCCAACCACAACCTCGACCACAAAAGGCAAATGACTCCGGGCTTTCAATGTGAACCCATAGCGGCCTTCTACCTGTCGCGGACTTCGATCTACAGGTCTTGTCACCCTTACATTTGCTGAGTCTTATGTATTGTCCAAATCTGATAATTTGCTGTTGAGTGTTATCTCTGTTTTCTTTTGGGGTGTGTTTGCGACTTCGTCTTAAGAGGAAGTGGTAGGACCTTCGAACCGCCTCAACCTTCTGGCAAGAGAGATGGACTCTGTAACTCCGGGCATTACGACACAAGACGGAGCCGGGTAACCCTAGTGCACAACAGTGACCCTTTAGGCTCGGGATGCTCCTGGATGTAGGCCCTGTGGTGACCCAGAAATTACCACACATGTTACAACGCAAGAGGGAACCGAAGACCCTTGGACAACCAAGGAGCTTGCTCGTGACGGCCAGGTACTCCCTTGGAAGTATTGCTTGTGATAACCCAGAGATCAATCACACACGTTATGACACAAGAGGGAGACTGAGAACCCTAGGACAACCTGAGAGCTTGCCCGTGATGGTCCCGAGCTCCCCTGGAAGTATTGCTTCTGATGACCAACAGATCAACTGCACGCATTGCAACCCAAAAGGGAGCCGGACAACCCTACGACAACCAGAGAGCTGGCTCGAGACAGCCTGGTACTCCCCTGGAAGTATTGATCATCACGACCTGGAGATGAACCGCACACGTCACTACGCAAGAAGGCTGAAACAGATTACCCTTACTCGACCGTCCGCGCTGCAGCGCAAGGGGGTTGAACAGAATACCCTGTAACCGTCCTATTCTCTTCCTTTGTTAAACCTTCGGAATCTTTTTCTTTCACAATCATCTCAGCCCAATCCTTTAGGATGAAATCACACTCTTTTTCCTCAAAGTCTATCTGGCTTGTCATCTACAAATACGCTTCATACCCTCTGGGGCTACAGATCTCCACTCCTGCACATCCCAAATTCCTATGCGCATCAATTAGATTTCGCTACTTTCTCCCCGGCCACGGAATCTGCGGGGGGTGTGATGAATTGCTCCCTTTTTGACTCATTTGTATCCATTTTTCCCTCTTTTTATAGGAAGGACGTAAGTTGTGAGATGTACTGAGAGTATTAGAGCACGCAGTTGCGAGAATGATGATGGTGGAAACCTTTTTGTTCCCGGTCCATCCTCCGACTTCACGCGTTGCAACAATCCCTGACCATAGTGTGACTATGCTCCAAGCAAGGGATTCTCCGCGCTTTTCTTTGAATTCCCATTGACATTCTCCATAGCAACAAAGCACAAACCTGTGGTCCCTAGTCAGACTCTTTCCTCTGAATCATACCTCCACTTCCTTCCCAAAATTGTTGTGGTTCCTTTGCCCTCTTCAACACCTTCAGAAACTCCCTCCTTTACACTTCCTGGCACCTCTCTAGTACCACCCAACTTTGCTTGTTTCGATCAATTATCCCCTCGCTGTCATGGAGCGCCGATTTACTTCAGTTCATCACATGGTAGCACAACCCCATTTCTTCCTCACCTCCAATTATCTTCATTCATAAGCCACTTGTCAAGACAACACCCCTTGATATAGTGACATAAGACAGGGCTATCAAGGGCAATTAAGGATCTACTGGAAACATTGGAATAAAGCAGCTACTTGGTTACTTACATGTCTGAAGTCAGACCCTGAGCTATTGCGGGCGTTGGAACGACTGGGGCGTTTGCTGATCTGGCCCTGGAGTAAGTAGAAAGACCAACTTGCCAACCTCAGCCCTGGAGCCAGCCTATCGGAATACAGCAGCCAGCTCACCATGTTCACAACAAAGCTTGCCTTGCAATATAATGGTTGAATATGATGACGAGCCCCCAATCATGGACACTGACTTGGCTAACTACTACAAAGCCAGAATCATGAAGAATCCTACCCTTGGCGCCGCAATAGTCCAAGGTATCGTGCAGAACTACATGACCATGACACGACTCGGGATTCCACAGAACATCTACTAAAGGATCAGTTACATAGTGGAGGACCACAAGAACTTCGGCCTCATAGACGTCAATCGCCCCAGCCAAGAAGAACACGACGGCGCCCAGAGCGATGCCAAATATGCGGACGCCTTGATTCAGCTAGGCACCCTACCCTCCCAGTCAGCACTCCTCAGGTTGTTGCCTTTGCACTGTCTTTAGAACCACTGCCCCAGTTCATAGAAGATAGGGCAGTGCCTGCAGAAATGTCACCAGCCAGGCCCTCACCTGGCCTTCCCATTTCTTTGCACCATGCCTGTCCCATCCCCAGACACTGGGCCAAGTGGTTTCCCAGCTTGCCACGACAACCCTATCCTTCCGTCATCTACGGTATTGCTTCCTTTTGCAGCTCCTGGATGACCCGGCACAATCATTTGTTTCAACAACCTGCAGCGGCTAACGGGGGGTGTGGAGGCGCATACAGGAGCGCAGGCAGAGGCAGCAGCAGTCACTACGGACAAAGACGCAGATCTCCTCAAGGAAACGCCTTGGGGGATACCGCTCGCGGAAGAGTAGGATGTGGAAGTGGCACCTGGTACACGGCTGCTTACTCCTTTGAAGCGGAGCAACAGCAGCTTCCCAGCAACAGGAATCTTCAGAGCCATAACACGCCAGACCACGATGTCGAAATGAACAAAATCAGGATGGGCCCCAATCTCCGGACGGTGGACGCCAAGTGTGCAATGCGAATCTAACAGGCACAGATAGAATCCCAGAAAACAGACGAATAATGTGACCGCCACTGGCACCCTTAAGCAGACAACTCGGATTTTGGAAGGCGCCAGCAGAGGACCCTACTATGCTGGCGCATAAGAAGAGAATTAGCAGATATCAAGAGAGCGACAAAGCCGATGAAGCTCCCCTCACTCCATTCATCAAGGAAACTATCCGGCCTACTTATCGTCGATCCTTTTGCCATATATGCCCGCTTCAATGGTTGCTTTGCAAGGATCCTCATAGACTTTGGATGCAACACGCTGGTAGTATCCAACCTCTCTGTAGCTAGGCACTGCTTCAACTAAGTCAAGTTCTCCCAACTCCTTCTAATGGATCTAACAGCTCATGGCAAATTGAAAGGATCCACGTTGGTGACTTGTGCCAACATTATCCTGCTAGACCCAGCCTCCAGGTATATAGCTGATCCCAAGGCCTTACCATTTGTTGTCACCTCCATCACATACGATGTTATCCCTGTCCTCCCTCTTGTTCAGCAGTTCCACAGGCTGCTGCTTAGCTGCGCGGTGCTGCAAGACCAGCTATAGACTTTGAACAGAAAAAGCAGAAATGCAGCATGCCCTTGCAACGGGTCCTCCGCAGATGTGAATCCGACTCCCAGAATCAGAGTAGTATTGCCCTTACCCCAACTCTCCACTCTACGTTATCCACTCAAGCCATGAAAACGGACCCTCAGATCCTGATCCCCTCGATTCATTCCTTTTCCAGGCACCACAAAGATCAAGCTCAACCAGTTCCCCAAAGTATGGCGCTGCTGAAAATCTGAAGAGCTTGTCCTATGCACCCCGAATTAAGCCCTGAAAACCTGAACGTGGTCAAAATCCATACTGCTCAACTTTCCAGGCTGAAGGACTCCTCAATCAGATCAACTGAGCCAGCGAATTCACATGGCAACAAATGGACACGACAGCTTCCTCAAATTTTATATTGACAAGTATAACAAATGGACCCCGTTCCAGGCAAACATTGGTGTTCAGCCTGTTCGAGGCAAACTCAACTTCTCGCTCAAACTTGTAGTAGACGCTCAGCCAAAATCTACCTGCATTGCCAGCTTACTCAAGATGAGATCATCCAATTAAAGAAGGGGATCAATGGCTACCTAGAAAAAGGATGGATTAGGCATTCTTGGTTGGCATTGGGAGCGCCCATCATATTCGCCAAGAAAAAAGGACTGCGCGCGACTGTGCCTCGACTATTGTGGTCTCATCTCTTTGACTAAGCGAGATCAGGCGCTGCTACCCAGACTCCTCGAGATGCGTGACCGACAAGCAGAAGCCAGATACTTCACCCTTGAGAACGTCAAAGATGCCTACCATTGATTCCGGGTTGCAGACGACCCCATTGAGAAAACAGTGATTCAAAGAAGATCCCGCCATTTGTAGCTCCTAGTCATGCGATTTGGACTATCAAAGGCCTTGGCCTGCCCCCCGCCATTTGTAGCTCCTAGTCATGCGATTTGTACTATCAAAGACCTTGGCCTGCTCCCAACCCTTCATGAACTCCATGCTCGAGCATCTCTAGGACAAGTTCATCACACCCTCCTCAAGAACATCCAAATCTTCTCAAATTCAAAAGAAGAACACAGACAATACATTGAAGAAGTACTGGCGATCTTGGTCAAGCACGAAATGAAAATGGAGGCAAGCGAATGCCTCTGGAAGTCACGTTCTGTGGTCACCAAGTCGGGTGCGACTCATCTCTATTTTCCCATCCAAGATTGCCAGGGCCCGACCAACCCTTGTGACTTTGTCCTATCTTGTACCTCAGCCGCAATATGAAGATGGTGGAGTTTAATTACCCAGTACCAGGAACAAAAAGGAGCTGCTAGCTTTAAGTCAAACTCCTTAAAGCGGATTGCCACAAACTCATCGGCATTGATTTCCAGGCGTTCACACCTCATCTTTTTGAAAGCCCAGCACAAGCTTAGCCACCAACAATCTGTTTGGATCAAAGCACTCCAGGAATACAACTTCTCTATCAAAATTCTTGCCGGGCCCATTCAACACTGTTGCAGACCTTCTATCTTGCGCTCCTGAATACATCCCCAAGTGTGCTCAATGCTAAGAACGAATCAACATCGTTATCAGCATCATACTCATCTCCAATCTCGAAGCGCAACCAATCAACTAACCAGCAGACAACTCCGTCAACCACGAAAACCCAACAGCTTCGCACCATAACATGACCATCAATGAATATTCCCACAAATCAAGGAATAACTAGCTAGCATCAAAAGAAAGCCTCAAAGCGAAGCGACCTTCCTAATGATAGATTCAACAAAGGATAACCCTACTATGATGGTCAACACTACATATTGGAGGTCATGGGCGGGTCCACCATGAAATGATACCACAACCGAACTGCCAATGGCGGACGCCAGGGTCAGACCAAGTCCATAAAGAAAAATGTCATGAAGCAATACTGGCCATCTATGTTCTCTGAGATCAAGCAATACACTTTCAGCTGTCCAAATTTTCAGCACTTGAAGGCCGGATCAAAGCTTCTGCTTCCTGCATTGCCTTTTGGTTCCTCACACCTATTGGGAGATGATCCTATTAGATGCCTATGTCATGCCAGTATCATTTGGGCCACACCCCAAGCTGTACAATTGCTACGTTTCCTTCCTTGACTTCCCCCCTCCGGAATCAGCCTTGTCCTGACCAACTTGGGATGGACAGCACAAGCCCTGACAGATCTCTTCAACTCAGGGGTGTACCCCTGTGACGGCTGCCCTCAGGTCCTTGTCACAGACAACAATGCCAAGGTCATGTCTGCCTTGTGGCGAACATTCACCAAACTCTCCGGCGTTGACAGCAACATTGCACCGCTTGCCTCCAGCAGAAAGACGGCGAGTGCAAACAAGCCATCCAGACAGTGATAAGGTACTTAAGCCTCACATCGACCAAACTGGCGACAAATGGTCAAGACTCCTACCGTTGCTCGAGATCAACAACATAGCCATGCCTACCGTAGACATCCACCCACCCCTGTTCTTCACCGAAGGAGGCTACGTTGGCAACTTTCTCAAATTTGGCCGGCCAGACTAACAAATCCGGACAATGAGCAAATCCACAATCACATAGCAGCCGCATAAATTCGCCCAAGAGGAGAAGGATGTCAAGACACTCATAGAACTGGTCCTCCATCAGACGCAAGGCCTGTACGCCACCGCCTAAGATCAAAAGTGCTGGCCTAACTTCTACGAAGCCGGACATCAAGTCCTTTTCAACAGCTCAGGTATCACAACTTTGCTAAAGACCTCCTTACTGGAAAAGCTCATCGCTGGCTGGGCAGGCTTCTTTAAGATCCTCAGCCCTGGCCTGACTCCAGACACATACCAGCTCAACATCTCGACGGCAGCATCCACCATGTTTGTGCAAACTTCCAGTTCAACATCTTAAAGCCCTACATTCGACCAAACTTCTCCATCTATCGCAGAGGCTCTGATCAATAATGAAGGCAAAGACAGATGGACCATTAAAAAGATTGTCTATGTCAAAGACTACGGAAGACAATGCATCAACAGATCCTACGCTCAGCAATATGTTGTCCAATCCCTCCGCTGCACCGAAGGGGATAATCAAGGGCGTAAACTTCAAGACATCAAGAACACCGTAGCATAAGACAAATGGCTCAATAAACACGCCCGCCGGCTCCTCTTTGATGCTCACCCAGAAGAAACTCCTTTGTCATCAACTACTCTGACTCTGACCACAACCTTGACCGCAAAAGGCAAACAACTCTTGGCTCTCTACGTTAAACCAAAGCGGCCTTCTACTCATCCAGGACTTTGATCTACAGGCCTCGTCAACATTACCTCTACTTAGTCTTTATGTATTGTCCACATACAATATGTTGTGGTGAAGGGTTATCTCTGTGTCCTCTAGGGGGTGAAGGCATCTTCCTCGCAAGAGAGAGCAGTAGAACATTTGAATTGCCTCATCCTTCGGGCGAGAGATGAACTCAATATCTGCCCACATTAAGATGCAAGAGGGCGCCAGATGACCCTACAACCACACAACTGACCGCGTAAGAGGGAGCGGGATAATCCTAGTGCACGACTGCAGATCATTTTAGGCTCAAGGTGCTCCTGGATGTAGCCCTTGCGGTCACCCGGGAATAACAGCATGTTTTTTTACACAAGAGGGCAGCAGATAACCCTACAACCGCACACAATACAAGGCAAGAGGGAACCAACAACCCTAGTAGACTGGAGAGATTGCAGGTGATGGCCCTATACTCCCCCGGAAGTATCGCTCGTGACGACCCTGACAACAACAGCATGGGTGAACGAGGCAAGAGGGAGCCTGAGAACCCTAGGATGACCAGAGAACTCGCCTGTGATCTTCCGGAACTCCCCTGCAAGTATCGCTCATGACAAACCAGAGAACAACCTGATGTGTTACGATGCAAGAGAGAGCCAGAGAACGCTGAAACGACCAGCGAGCTTGCTCATGATGGCCTGGAACTCCCTGGGAGAGTCACTTAGGCCGGGTGAACAACCGCACATGCTACAAAGCAAGAAGGGTGGAACGGATTACCCTTACAAAACCACCGCTTTGCGATGCAAGATGGTGGAATGGAATACCCTGTCTATCTCAAACCTGTCCTTCGAATTTCATGGGCCTCAGATCAGACTGAACAGCATCTCCATTGATGGTTTCAAGATCGCCAGAGTCCTCAAATGGGAAATCCCGCGGAAAACCCATGACATCCATTCCTTCTTTGGATTCACCGACTACCTCCCTGCCTTTGTTAACTACCACTTTGAAATCGCCTACCTGCTTTCGGAACTACAGTGAGAGACGAAGCTGTGGGTTGGGACCAAGCACAAGCAGTTGCCCTCAAGCTCTTCAGAACGCCGTCTCCACCCCACCTTTGCTCCCTTGCTTTGATACTAGCCTGGAGACCTATGTCTTCTCTGATGCCTCTGAAAATGCCATTGGTGGATGAATAGCGCAAGACGCCAAAGACAACAATTCTATCCCCACACATCTTCCAATTACCATTGGGAGCCTTACCAACCTTTCTTGACTTTCACTGATCTCGTACTACAGCCAAAAGGGGAAGCCACCAGAATGGACCTACCCAGTGCAGGATAAAAGGCTCCTGGCCCTCATCAAACTACTTGAGACAAGTCCCTACAAACTCATCGGCATTCACTTCCGAGTGTTCAGGAAGTATAGACCTTCCAAGTATTTAAACACTCACCCAAAGCTTAGCCGCTGACAAGCTTGTTGGATCGAAGATCTTCAGGAATATAACTTCTGGTACCTTCTGTGACTGTTCAACACAGAAGCTGATCTCCTCTCCTCTTTGGCGCAATATGCTCTGAAGAGCGAATTGAAGTCCTGATTGGAACCATGCTCATCTCTGAGATCTCCATGCTCCCAGTTGACTGACTAACAAACCACTTCCCTGAGTTAAAGAACTCTCAGTGCGGCTCAACTATATGACAAAGGAAAATGATGCGCTTGACATTGAGGCGAGCATCGTTGATCGCAACAACAAAAGTTGGAACCCGAGGAACCTCATCACGACTTCCTCCACTAAAAAACAGCTCCATGTTCCCGAAGGCATGCATAGTTCGAGCTTGGAATAGTAGAAGAATTAAATAGCCGACAGAGGCCAGCCGGTCCAGAAAGAGGCAATCAACAGGATTGTCACAGATTACTACAGGCTGTCTGTATTCTCTGACATCAAGTAGTATATCAGCAGTTGGCTGGACTGCCAACGCTTCAAGGACCCTAAGCATAGTTAGAGGTCCATCTCCTCCTGGTTCGGGAAACCTACTGGAAGATGATCAGATACAGGTCTTTGAAATGCCTGTATCATTCGGACCCCACGGCGAATTGGACAACTGCTGCTTCTTTTTTGTCAAATACTTCTCCTTACCCGTCATCCTTGTGCCGACAAGCTCCAAATTGACAGCTCAAACACGACGGACCTGTTCATCTCAGGAGTTTACTCCCAAGTTAGCCCCCCTCAAGTGGTCGTCTCCAACCACTAAGAGACGTTCATGGCCAAGGTCTGGCTAGAATCTACAAAGAAAGCAGGCATCCAGAAGAAGATTGGAAGAGCCTGCCAACAGCAGATCAACAGCAAGCAGGAGCGAACGATCCAGACAGTGAAGAAGGTCCTCAAGCATTACCTGGGCAGAACCAAGCACAACTGGTCCCTATTGGTTCCTTTCCTGAAGTACGACATCACTGCGACACTTCCTGAAGATCTGGACATGCCCCCATTCTTCAATGAGCGACGCTTCCTCCCCGAATCTCTCAAATTGGGACCGCCCGACAAAAGGATTGCCGCCAGTGACAAGTCAACCACTCAGAAGCATATCCTCAAGTTCGCTGAAAACAAAGGGACATCAAAGCTCTTGTCCAAGTAACATTCTGGCAGGCTCAAGATTAGTATGCTGATTGGTAAGACCGAATTGACAAACCGAATGTCTGTGAGTCCAGAGACCAGGTCCTGCTTAACATTGCTGGTATAACCTCTCTGCTCAAAACTTCACTGCGGGACAAGCGCATTGCTCACTGGGTAGGCCTCTCTAAGATCATTGGCCCTTGCCCAACACCTGACACCTACAAGCTTCACCTCTCAAATTGCAGCATCCACAACCTCTGGCCGTACTTCCACGTTGACAACTTCAAGCCCTTTCTTCAAACCAACTGCTCAATCCATTCCAACACCAACATAGTATCCCTCCTGGACCCTTGACATGGAAGGCGAAGATGCATGGATCTTGAAAGAATCGTTGACGTGAATGACTTGGGCAAATAACGCAACAACTGATCCTACGCTCAACAGTATCTTGTCAAATGGCTCGGCAACCAAGACAAAGACAACCAATGGCTCAAACTTGACAACATCAAGGACACCAAATCAAACAAGCTTGCACACTTCTCCTCGATGATCCTCTGGAAGAAGCCCCCTAAGTCACGCCGGCCCAGACTGCATGCGAGCAACTCCTAATTCCAATCTCCGCGTCAAAACCAGTGTCTACTTGCCCGGGCCTTTACTCCACCGGCCATGTCTGGAAACTCTTTGGTTAAAAAAGATTATTATTGGTTATCTGTTTGTTTTGAGTTCATTTGATGAATGCAATGGTCTCAATTTATTGAGAGCAAGATTCGTAGCAAGATGGCAAAGAGAAAACTGTATGATAACCGGAGACCTCGCCCGTGATAGTCCCAAAATCCCCTGGCAGTATTGCTCCTGAGGACCCAGAGGACAACCGTGCATGACACCTCACAGGAGGGAAGAAGGAAACCCTTGTCCGAACATTGACCATTTAAGCTTGTTGCACCCCCAGAAGTATCACTCGAAACAACCTCGAGATCACCCAAGGACAAGGCAACCAAGAGGAGCCGGCAACAAAAAACAGAGCACGAGGAATTTGCAAGAGAGAGACAGAAATCCCTGAAGGGATGAAGGGAGAGCTCGCTCCAGAGGACCGGGAACTCCCTGGGAAGTATTGCTCATGCCAACCTAGAGACAGCCATGCACACACAGTATGATGCAGGAGGGAAGATGGAACCCGCTCAAAAATATGCGCAATGTGTCACAAGAGGGTAGATGTACATCCCTATAACCAGTTGCCGTGCATTGCAAGAGTGAAGGTAGAACCCCTACAGAACCCACCTGAAGGCTTCAGGTTGATCTGTTCCAGGAGTTCCTTTCGAGTGGCGATTTCACTTGTGTGAGTTCAACGACATCTGGGTTGTTGAGGTTGGACACCAGCATGCACGGGAGGAGGTAATCGAAATTCATGTGTGATCACTCTTGGAGAACCAGTTGGTCATCATTCACATGGAGCCTGCTGAAGAAATAGATGGAGCAGGTTCAGGTCCCAGCTCCTTTCAGAAGCATGTGGCTCAAGTCAATGGCAAAGATTTGAGGACATGGGCAGGCTCGATTCTTCTCTGGTGTTGGGAATAACGCAGTTTCCCATTCATGAGCAATTGGTTGGGGTGGGACACTAAAGTTAAGTGCTCATGCTTGGACTCAATAGCTGGTCAAATGATGTTGTCAGGCCAGGAAGTGGTAAGTCCTTGGAAGTACTCAGTGAGTGGGCGGCAAAGAATGACATCCTATAGGATGCAAGTGATAAGGGAAGGCCAGGATTTGAGTTCTGGCTTGCTCTTCAAGGCGGGGTGCCATAGATTGAAGTCACCTAGAGCCGATGAAGAAATCAAAGCAACTTCCTGTGAGCCCCTAGATCTACTTAAAGGGGTTGATATGATCTGAACTTGCAGAAGTGGTGCTTGGTTACTAAAAGGATAGAGACTACAAACGCTCTGAAGCCAGACTCAATCAGAATCCTTGCATACTGGCCGTTGACGCAAGTGTGGATGAAGAGAGGACCAACCATGACGGGATAGAGGGTCTTTTCAATGAAGAAAACAAGGGTGGTGTGCTCATTCTGATCCTTAATGCAGCAGTCACTGATTCCCTTCCTATGCAGCAGTTGATAAGGCTTCTGCTTTGTTGACTACTTCTCCTTGCTCTTTTTGCCGACAAACTCAGGATGGACAGCTCAGATCTTGCGGACCTCTCCAACTCCCTGGTGTACTCACAGTTTGATTTCCCTTAAATCTTCGTCACCAATCATGATGCCAAAGTTTTGTTGCTGTTCTGCCAGGCTTTCACCAAACTTGCTAGCATCCAGAAAAACGTCCCAAGGGCCTGCCACCAGCTAACTGATGGCAAATGGAAACAAATAAACCAGACGGTAAAGAAAATCTTCAAACAGTACCTTGATGACACTGGCAACAAATGGTCCTTCTTCAAGTTCATCATCAGTATAACGCCTACAGAAGACCTCAACCTGCCTCTGTTCTTCAGAGAGCGCGGCTACGTAGCCAGCTGCCTTGAGCTTGATCCACCGGACAAACAACTGCCAGACATCGGCAAATCCACCAAATGGCAGCAGCTGCTCAAGTTAGCTGAAGAGCAGAAGGCCGTCAAAGCCAATGTCGAAGTAGCACTCTGACAAGTGCAAGATTGGTACGCCAACTACAATAACCCAATCCACGAGCCAATCCTCTATGAAGCAGGAGATGAGGTCCTCCTCAGCACTGCAGGAATCACTATTCACTCACTGGGTAGACCCTTTCAAAATATTTTGGCCGATCCCTGGACAGCTACAAACTCAATGTCTGGACCAGCAGCATCCACCATGTCCGGCTGTACTTCAATGTGTACATCTTTGTAAATACCTTGTCAAATGATTTGGATATCTGGACCCAGACAAACAATGACTCAAGCTTGCCGATATCAAGGATACACAAGCATAAGAGAACTGGCTCAAAGAACAAGCTCATCCGCTCCACCTCCTTGAAGGTCTTCCAATCAACACGCCATTGGCTCCGGCTACTCGGACTCCTGCCAGGTCTTCCACCAAAAAGCGTAACCGACTTCTGGTTCTAAGCTCAATGATGAAGCAGCCTTCTACTCTTCCTGGACTCCTCTCAACAGTCCCAGTCAACGGCGCTCGTGTCTCTTCCATTTTGTGTAGTCTAGAAATGATCAGTTGCTGTTAAGTGTTATCTGTTTGTTTCAAGGTCCCCCATGGGGTGTGCTTGGGATGCTTAACCGCTACCCCAAGAAAAAGGGCCGATCGAAAAAACCAAAACCTCTCTGCAATATTCCTCTGAGTGGGAGATTCCTGCATCTTCCATGATTGGTCACACTCTTTCCTTCAAATTACATTTTCACTATGTTCCCCTAGTGTGTGTCGCGTCTTTGCGGTCGTCGTCTTGGAAATCGGCTTCCTGGTCCTTGACTTACTTCTTGCCGCTCTGTAACTTAGCCTTATTTCCTCAATTTTACACTCGCTGTCATGGAGCTCCAATTAACGTTGGTTCATTACAGAGCACCTCCTTTCAGTATCAGCCAATGGCCCTCCCAAGCAGGTAAACACTGCTGCTGACAATGCCCTAAAGCACTACAGCGCTCTACCTTTGGTCGGGGAAGTAGCAGCAAGTAACAACGCCTCCCTTGATCAGGATACTTAGTTGGGCGCCCGCACCCGTGCCAACCAGTCAGCATCACGTGGCCCAGTGCGCATGGGCCATCAATTCAGATGAAGGAGAGGCACACGTTGAGATGTACAAAGATTATGCAGCTATCAGTTGGGAAGTTTGGTAGCCAGAAGAAGACAGCAAACCTGAACAACATGATGGCAACGCCAAGGGCGATAAGGGTCGGATCAAAGCAGCCTGAGATTGTGTTGGCGATGTCCTGGATCTGGGGTTTGGACATCTGGGCCTTGTTGATGACCTTCACGATTTGCTTGTTGCCAACACGGTGTGTGCGCATATAAGAAGACCCTGAGCCGTTGACGGTCCCGCTGATAACCAGGTTGCTGACTTTCTGCAGGAAACTCTCTCATTACCAGGGCCTCGCTGACACTGGAGGATCTGAATTCGAAAATGCTGTCTGCAGGGATGCACTCTCCTGGGACCACCTTGACCAGGCCGCCGGCCTGGACATATCTTGCTAGGGATCTTCTTCTGGTGGAGCGCACCCGTCGCGCTACAGACCGCCACAAGGAGTGCCGCAGGCAGTTCCAGGGAGATTAGATTCGAAAGCGCCAAAGAAGTGTTCATCTTTGTACTTTTCCCGAGGTAGCGTCCGAAGGTAATGAAGGTAATCAGTGCGGGGCAGAATTCGAAGAAGACCCGGGGAGTAGAGCAAACCTGGAAGCCCATGTTGTTGATTCGCCTGACGATCTGGTTAGGGTCGAGAGCGTAGTCCTTGCTTTGGACCTCCGCCCGCTCGGCAAGAAGAGGCACCCTGCGAGAGATGATACCGGGGACCAAGCGCAAGTTCTTTCAATCGTTACCACACAACTGCCGCAGCTCATGCCGTGGACTTCAATTTGAGTAGAAAGGACAGGGCCGGAGGAAGCTACGGTGACGCTCGTTCGCTCACCATTGCCGCTGTCATTTGAGGGTTTGACTTTCAGGCGGGTCTGGATGGAAGGAGCTTTTCTTACAAAGCCCAAGAGAGTGGATTCGTGGGGCCCAAGGGAGACGCGAGAGAGGGGGGTAACCCAGAATCATCGATAGCGGCGACGATTGTTTGGATTGAGACGGATGAGGTAGGTTCAAGTTCGATGGTCGCAAGCTCGGTCTGTAGAAGCTCACAGATGGTACGCCAGGGTGTGCACATACTATCGCAGTACCTTTGCACCAGACTGGCGTTACTATGGGTAGGGCAATCATATTAGAAAATAACGAAACGCAAGGCTTATCTAGGAGTGTGGCTATGGCGCCCGATGCGAGCCCGCGACTTCATGCGCAAACCAAATCATATGAGTTCCGAGGCCTACCTGGCATGTCATACCCTTCTCAGACATTGTGTGGCGACCTTTGCTAGGCGACGTCTTCAGGCAGGACACAAGAGAGGCTGGCAACCCGGAGTCATCAATCCTGGCAATGATGATTTCGATTGGAACAGACGAAGAAGGGTCAAGCTCAATCGTCGCAATGTCTACGGAGACGGATTTCACAATCGCGGTGACGCATTTGACGCAAGACCAGCAACTTCAAGAGTTTACGGACACTGTTAGGAACTGCAAGCCCGCTCTCAGCCCCCATCCCCCCCGCCGGGTGCACTATTCGAGAAAGCAAAAGGCCAAACTCATGACGCCATCCAACCTGACAGGTCATCCCCTGTACTGTTTCTCTACAGCTTTCCGCAAGACCGAGCTTCCCTATGCCTATGCTGAATCCCCTCAAATCAAGAATTATTTATAGCGGCCGGAATGACTTCGAGTGTC
>KZ993928.1:0-17802 GCA_003614705.1 Blyttiomyces helicus | reverse complement strand
GAGGGGGGGAAGCAGTTGAGACAGCGCGCCGGTTCACATGGATTCATCATGAGAGATGAGAGAAATCCACAACTAGCGTGCGGCAGTCTCTGTACCCACCTGATTCGCGCATTGCTGGATTGGCTGCCCCACCTCCTTCTCCTTGAAGCCCCGCACACCCTGGAGCATACACTGCCCATCTGGAGCTCACATTGCAAGAGGATGTCAGGAAAAAACTGAGGCCGAAGTGGTGAAGGGAGGGGGCTACAGATCTGGGGGGGAGGGCAACAAGTGGTTGAGCTCACAGAATATAACTACACCCAGTTTTTCTCAACATCATCAGTTGTCCACATGCTCTACAGATCTGGTGAGAGGTGAGGGTGCATCTGGAGGGAGTTTAAGTCTATTAAAGGGTAGAAGTCCCCTGCCTTGGTGTTCCTCTTTCTGAATAGGTCCCTTGGGGGAGACATGGCAATAATGCACAAGTGCACAGGTGGCACTAGTCGAAATAAGAGGCCGCCCCACCAGGGGCACACCCAGAGCCTCGCTATTCTTCCTGGTTTACCCTGGTAGGAGTTCAGTCGCATCAGGAGCTTTTGTGGACGAGCCTACCCCTCCCACCGTTGAGGTGCAGAACTGTGGAAGCATCCCGACCAGAAGCTGCCATCTGCCACATGAGTAGTTTACTCTTTGGTAGACTGAGGAGGGAGGGCAGAGAGTGATGGACCACGAGAGAGTGGGGACACTCACAGGTGATGGACCATGGGCTTAACACCCTGCAAGCGTTCATCAGGAGTTTGAACTGGGTGAATGGTGTGCATCAGCCAGCAATAAAGTAGTTAAGACCGGTGGAGAAAAGTGTCACCCCAGCCGCTTTCTGGTGAGTCCTTCACATAGAGTGCAATGTGCCCGTAGTCCAGGAGGGAGTTATTGACGAGTTTATCTGCCCGTTTTGCTCTGACAATTATGGAATGATGATGTCATGACATATATTCCATTAGATTAAAAGTTGTTGATCTTGGCGTTGCAGAACTCCCTGCCGCCATCTGTTCAAAAAACACAAGGCACAAAGCTAAACAGACAAACTACGTGAGTATACTAAGTACAAAACGCTTTGAGAATGGCATCCGCTGATTCTCGTGTAAGGAGCACGATGTCGACAAAAATTAGTGTAGTGTTTGATAAAATATTTCAACTCAACATCAACCCTCTGTCTTGATCCAGAGCCAAGATACAAGTCCTGACCCAGAGCCACGGTACAGGTCATGACCTGGAGCCCTTCTCTCTGAGTCTAATCCAAGCCACAGACACACCCCTCAAACATATACCTCCCCTCAGTATCCCATCATCATCAACATCCTGCCTGTATGCTACTGCGCGGGTAACAAGAAGAGCATCAAGAAACATTCACTTCCTCTCCGCCTTCAAAGCCCACACCAAGATATTTAGTGGGGATCCTAACCACACTGAAGAGGATAAGGTTCGGCTCATTAAGACTTTCCTACCAGAGGGGACAAACATCGGGATCTGCACGTACCAGAAAATAAATATGTACAACAGTGGCTTCCTGAAGATCCCCCAGCTCTACATGGTATTCACAAAGCAGTTCTACACAATGAACATCAGAAACTTCACCTGCAAAGAGTGCCAGGAAATCAGCCTCAAAAGGAGCTAGAACAAAATGAACTTCAAGTTTTGCAAGCTGAAAAGCACTGCAGACAATGGCTACGGGCCTGACAACAAGAAGATTCGGAGATGGAGTACATTAACTACTATGAGGACACACTTTACGACATCTCCATGGGCGTATAGCTCCACAAGCTGACAGTGGAGAACGGTAATTGGAATGATGAGTATGGTCTGCAAGTTGACTTGATGATGGTATTCACCTCTGTGGGTGTCAGCACTACTCTCGGTTGCCCTGATATAAGGTGGATAACTAAACAGAAGATGGACCTAAATCTGGAGGACAACAGGTTTGCAGAGAGGGCCACCCCAGATAGTGAAAAACTGGAGAAGGCAACCACCATACTTGAGTCAAGGGCGGCAGGGGAGTATGACGGAGTATGCAAGAGGGTGTGGAACCAGACAGGGCGATCAAAAAAGGAGGTTGTGGTAGCTACCACATAGTCAAATATCACCCTGCCCTTGCTTGTGCCTCTGGTGAGCCTCTTCAGTTTACAAGCCACTGCGGCAACAACTGTCACACATTCGTGTTGGAAATGGCTGACCCCACCTGGGAGAATGTCCACCGCCGCTAGGAGGCCGCAGCCACTACAAGACAAACTGGGGCTCCCCCTACCACTGTAACTGCGCTGAGCACCCCACAGGACACCTTAAAGTACGTTGCTCTGTGGAATAGGCACAGAACAAGGCCACAGCGCCTGCATCAATGAGATGAAAGTCCAGTTGACCAACACGGGGGGGGACAAACACCAAGAGCAAGCCTCATTCTTCAGTGTCAACAATATTGAGGCCAAAGACAACCCATAGTGGGACATCAACCAAGACACTAACAGGGTTTGTGCCAATAAGGGCTGTTCAAGGAATGCAACGAGTGGCAGGAAGGGTTTATTGGCTGCTAGAGGAGACCCCTATTGCCCCACAGGCTCACCATGGCATCAGTGGTAAGTGCAAGGACAAAAACTAGGATGGCAAGAGGACACTGATCTCCCTCGAAAACAACCATGTCTCCCTATACTGGTCAATACCAACATCATCCATTGTTGCCTTCACTCTCTGACTTGAACCCTTGTAGGATCCAGATGTAACATGTTCTAGGTCTCTGACTCGTATGTGAGATGCCACCTGATCCGCAGCGGGAAGTCCTGCATACCCCTGGGCATCCAGTTGGCCGTTAGTTTCAACGAATTCCAATCATCTCTTTGACCCCCCATCTCCAGCCTAGGAGTCTCCCTTACGAAGGACTCCTACACTATCTTCTTACTGCCTTTCATCATTGGGAACTTCTTACTCCCTGGAACTATCTTTGTTTCTTTATCTTTTGGAGTTAACTCCTCATGACTAATTACCGACCTTTATGTTATGATCCTTTAATTGGGAGAGTTCAGTATCCTTCCAAGAATCTTGCCACAGTCAATAGTAACAGAGGACCCACTTCTGGTCCTCATCATTTTGAGTTCTTTCATTAGAATCGGATATCCACTTTCTTTCCTTCTTTCTTTGGCTCAGCTTCTCCTGTGACAACACTATGTTCCTATAATGTTTAGCAGGAGATTTGGCAAGTCAACAAGCATTGGCAAGAGAACACAAGATGGTTGGTAGAGCACCTGTCTTGAGGCTCTTGGAATGCCGGTTATTTGGGTTGCCGAGATAAGCACCGGGAACAGAGGGCACCCGCATTGCTCCTGGCTGTTCAAGCACAATATTTGGTGGTGATTTATGAGATGCGCGTGTGTAAAGGAAATGACTTGGCCCTTTGCAAGGAGTGCTGAGTAATAGATTTCCAGCACTTTTCAACAGATCCTCAAGACTTTTCTTGAACAAAATGTTGATAGTCTTGTCAGGCAGGTTGCTGGCTGATGGAGGCTGTAGGACAACAGCTGGTACAACTCTCTGGGGAGAAGCCAGATCCAAGCTACAGACACATTCCCCATACATTTACATCCCCGCTGTATCCCGTCATCATAAACATTTTGCGTGTATGCACCTTCACGGGTCATCAGAACCGCTTTGAGAGGAACTTTCTTGATGTTGTCAAAGTAAGTAGTGATACATTTAGGGACCCTAACCACAACGACGAGAATAAGTGTTGGCTTGTCAAGACATTCCTGTAGAGGGGTGCAAACGGCAGGATCCCCCTACACAACGAGGAATATAAAGACATCAATGGCCTCCTTAATATTTCATCAAGATCTATGCAGTTTTAGCAGAGCAGTTCTACCCACAGAACACCAAAGGCTGTGTCAACCATGATCTCTTGGCCTCAACAGGAGCTTACACAAGATCATTATCAATCAAGTTTTGCAATTGGAACAGCACGGTGAGCATGCCTTCGCGCAAAACGACGGGAAGATGATCCTGCAGCTCAGCAACAGTGACTACCAAAGGGTCGCGATTTATTACAGTGCCAACCTTGTGGGGGTGGAACTTTACAAGTTGGTGGTGGAGCAGGAGAATTGGAAAGAGAAGGATTACCTTCAGAATGATATGGAGATTGTTTGCACCACTGCAGTGCGGACATACACCAGTTAAGGTCATGCAGATAAAAAAAAAGATGACAAAAGAGGAGATGAACCAGAAACTGGAAGAGGGCAAGCATTGAAAGCAGGCTGGCGCATTCAAGAGACTGACAGGCATTACAAGGAACTCAAAGTGGCCCTATAGAGTCCAGATTGCTGTCTTGTCAATGGTTTTCTCTGCTACTCTAATCCTATGGTGGGCGTCTATGAAATTGATGATTGCGATGAATTTGGCCTAGGCTAATCGGTCGCGCGTCTTGAGGAGGCTTGGTACAAGCGTCAGATTCAGCTTGGTTACTGAGTCGTGACCACGGTAGTCCAGGCATAGGAGTACTCTGCCGCCCTTGTTTTCCGGGAAGGCTATTGGCGCTACCCAGGCTGATTGAGAATGCCAAATCAATCCCTTCTCTAAAGTAGCCTAATGGCTTCATCAACTCTTCCAGCTTGTCCTTTTGTTGAGCGTTGTGGAGGAGTTCTAGCAAGCAGTTTCGCTTGCCTTAATCAAGGCGAGTGACCAAAGTTAGGCTGAAATAGGTTGATCCTGTGGAGTAGCCATTTCAGCTTGTGTATCTCTACTTCTTTGGATTCGTCGGACCTCTGTATTGGCATGTACTTGACTACATACTCGCACTTCCGCCAAGGCCATGCATTGAGGCATCAATCTGGCCAGATCTCTCTGGTGCCTTTGATAGGAATGAATTCTGGAGGTTCAGGTCCTGGTATTTTGTGATTTCAATTGATGGTGGAGATTTGAGTACAGGAGCTAGGTAGTTACTTCTCCAATACTGGAAGTAGAACCATTACCCATTGGCGAAGGACCTGTTGACAGGGTATGCTGTGTTTCCAACATTGATGCTCAAAATCTACAGCCCATCATGTAGCTTGGTGAGAGCAACCAATGGTGAGTCCTTGGAAATGCTTGGCCAATGGGAGACCCAGGATGATGCCACATCTCAAACATGTCACAAAGAAAGATACTTGCAATATGCTATCGGCAGTGTGCTTGCAGACGGTGAAATCTGCTTGGGTCATGTAGACAGATTTGGTGGATTCTCTGCAAGCTGCTAGGTTTGTTTCAAGTGGCCAGGAGGCTTTGACCTCGCAGGGGCGATGTTTGGAGATTAAGCAGTCAGAGACAGCGTGCATGTTTCATTTCAAGTCTATGAGAATCCTCACCACTTGGTTGTTGAAACAGCTGTGGATAACAAGTGAGTCCATGATAATAGGATTGTTGTTATCTTTGACGGATGAGGGCTGCCTCGGCGACTGTGTACTCTTCATTGTGCCTGCCAATTTCCTTCTTACGCACCATCAACAAGAGTTCTCAACTGGCGCCCGGAAGGGTTCCTTTGATGGGTCCCATGGCTTCTATTGATGTATCCTTCTGGGAATTAACACCAGAACTTGTGGAATCTGTAGGGCAGGTTGTGGGTCCTTTGTACCATTCCAAGGTTCAACTCGAAATTAATGACCTCTCTTTGGTGGACCGATGTGTCATGGCCCCGGGGGCCTGCATCATAAGATTGGTGCTGTGGCCCTGTCCTTGAAGGGGTGAGTGACCATATACCATGTACTACTTCCGGATCCACCTCGACCACGAGAGCTCCTTGGCGAGCGCCTCCGCGAGGGTTTCGACATTGGTGCATAGCGCCTTCTGGCACACAGTAGCCACCGTGTCATCTTCCAAGGTTTGTATACCCGATTACATAATGGCTGACAGGGTTACGTGGCCCCCCATAAGTTGCAGTTGGTGGCTCAAAGGGGACAATTGTGCCTTGAGTAGCTTAAGGGACAGGTCCTGTCGGAGGGGCCAGGGTTAGGTTACTGTAGCCAGTAAAAGGCTGGGTTGCATGTTAGAAAACTGGAAAGCCGGTGGGGGACGCGGTTGGTGCAGGTTTTCCAGGGACTGCCCCACTGCATACTGGTTGGCCCTATTCTACAAGAAGCAGTGCAAAGGCGATGTCTTGAGGGCCACCGTCCGCCAGGGGAGGATGCCGAGCTGGACAAGGGTGTCCACGTAATTCGCATTGCTCTAGACCTGCTTGTGTTTCCTTACTGGGACTATGGACAGTGTTATGGCGGAAGTTCTTGCGAACGAGGACCACATAGTTGGTCATTTTGTAGATGTCTTGAGGGGCCTCAAGTCTAGTCTTCACATTCTTGTTTCAAAGGAGGGACTGAGAGATTGGTGGTCCAACTTTAAGGTTGTTCATGATTCCTAAGTTGTGGTAATCAATAATGTCCATGTCCGAAATCAGAGGCTCGCTATTGTACTGGACAGTGAGAAGGCCTTGGTTGAGTAGACCATGGAACTGGCTGTTGTAATCTTTCAGGCTGGCTACAAGACAAGGTTGGCAAGTTTGAGTTTGACACTGTGGACCACATTCTTCAGCAGGTAAAGGCATTCTTCATTGGCAAAGGCAGCGATGTGTGCGGGTGGGGAAGGATTGCCTGCAGGGCATGTAGGGGTACCAGGAGGGTGGTAGTGGAACATGGCAATTGTGTTCCTCCTGCTGGTTAGCCACACAAGTTTCCCCCCCAAAAAACTTAAAGATTGCACTGGTCTTGGTTAGTTGGAGGATTAACCTGAGGGGGCAAGGGTTGATTGGCCTCCTGGACTCTGAAGAGGCCCAACATACAGATAGCAGTTTCTCAAGATTTTCCTCTAGGTACTCATTGAGGTAGTCGCTGAGGATGAGAGAGATTGGCAACAACTTCAATGCTTCCCTCCTGGCCATCGTACTTGTTGACCGCTTTAGCTTCCCCCGCGCAGATTTCGTTCCTGAGATTCTTTAAGCAGGTGTTGAAGGTGGTAGCTGAACGTAGCTGGGCAATGTTGAGCTGAATGTTGTCATGGTTGCGGGCCAAGACTGTGAAGATCTAGGCAGATTCAATGGGAGTGAATGTCAACTGGGCAGTGGCACCCAGTCTGGTGGCGGCAGTAGGTCCCCCAGTCTCTTGGCCGCCTCCATCTGCTGCCTTCCACCCCCAAAACTCCAGCTCCTGCAACAGATCCAGGTCCAGCTGCAGACATATTGATGCTCAAGAAGGTTCCTTGTGGCCCTCGAAATTTACGACTCAATGCGCTATATTGTGGAGTCTTACTTCAACGGATTGCTTACAAACAGATATGATGAAGGAAATAAGTGGTGGTATCATGTGAAGAACTGACGCAAATTGGCACTCTATGAGAGCAAGGGGAAAAAAGTGAGAAAAATACGGAGATCAGGATTATAGAAGAGTCTTAAACGAGGAGTCTGGAGGAGGGTTTTGATTGCTTCAAGGGCTATGGAGGAACCACAGCTTTTGCAGGAAGAACCTATATGAACGATTGTTTGGAAAGAGTCTGACTGAGGACCACGCATCAGTCCTCCATCGCTATGAGCGTTTGAGATGAGAATGGCAATGGGAGTACAGAATTTCCCTCATTCAGGGGGGAGTCACACACGAGATGGAGAATAATGCAACCCCAAAGATGGACCAGGCAGGAAGGAGGTTCCTGCCATCAGGATCCCAGGACCACCCGCTTGCATACTCTCAGATGATGCTGCTACTTAACCCTAAACCATAAGTGAATGGGAAAAGGATATCAACAAGTTGAAAAAGCAGCTATTCATCCCAAATGTGTTCAAGATACCAAACAGCCAAACCCCGATTTGCAGCAACATGGAGGGGAGCCAGATAACTCTTGGGCCACGTGATAGCGACCTGTTTAGTGCAGGAGAGTGCTGGATAATCCCTACAACCACATTCCTTACACAAGAGGGAGCAAGCCAACCCTTGCATAACCACAGAGCTTGGTTGCAACAAACTAGCGATTCCCTGGAAGTATTGGTGATGACAACCTGGAGGACAACCACACTTATTTATTGCGAGAGGCAGTAGGAAAGCACTGTAAAGTGTTATGTCCACAATGGAAGAGGGAGATTGCAAACCCTGGGACAACCACAGAGCTCACTCATGATTGCCTGGCAATCTCCCTGAAATATCACTGGTGACAACTTGCAGTACTATTGTGGGAGATGGTATAAACCCTGAGCCTTGGGGTAACCTCATTTTTCATGAAAGGACAAGGCAAACATGAGAACCACACAATTCGCTGTTGTTGAGCATTGAGAGTCCATACCTGATTCAAACCACCATTACCTACGTCCACCACATAGTCACGCCGGCTGCACCAATCTGATCAGGAATGTCCCGCTACAACGAGCAGTGTGTCCGAACAAAATACACACAAAGTGACAGAGACTGATCAAGAAGTCAGCCAGCGTTCGTTTCTATCAACCCCGCTAGCTAGGGCTGTTTTCGAGAAGGAAGAAGGATGTAAGATAAGGATGCAAACAGGGAGTGGGCGGAGGGGAATGTGCTCAACCTCTGCTTCTACAAAAATGCTGCTTGTTGAGACACCGGGAAGTAGGGTGTCACCCAGAAAGCGCATCTCTGCCCCCCCATAGGTGAAATATGAAGATAGCGGGCTGTTTGCTTCAATAACAGATGAAGGGGTGTACAAGGCGTGCATTACACATATCAGGCCCAACAAGAAGGCGCTCCTGCCTATGCCCCCTTCGCAGTTTGGGGATAATACATTGTGGGTCTGCGTCGGGGCAGTACTAGCCCCAGACGCAGAATGGAGAGGCCAGGGGAGAGCAGTGTGCCCTTATTTGGATGGAGGAAGATGGGTGGTTGTTTCATCCGCTATTTGCTTTCTGTAGCATGCGCCCATAGACTGTTTGGCTCCCTGTGTCCCACTGTCGCCCTCCCCACCCTCTCTGTTGGCGTATGAATCGTAGAACCGGCTTGATGGATTTCCCATTCCTTCCTCCTACCAAAAAAAACGCGCACACCTTGTCTGCCACCTCACCTTCCACCAGACACAACCTTCCTACTAAACAGCCCATCTGGTCCATAGCAACTGTAAATTCCAAGATTTTCGCAGGTTCCCCAACAAATCCCATCGAGGAGACGAAGGAAGTTGTGATGCTTGAGTGAAAAAAAACGTTTCCGATGCAATAAGACACTGCTCCCAGGGGTGATCAGAGTGCTGATCAACCCTTGTTCCACATTATCATGAATATTGAAATTGAGAGCACAGGTACCTCCGCGTGGTTGGGAGCAGTCAGTCAAGAGAGGAATCCTAACTAATGCAATACCTGAAAGAGCAAAAAAGTGAGTCAGACAGATCTTCAAACAAGATCACCGGCTCAAAAAAAGAGCCGCATGTCAGAAGTACACAAGGGCTGACTAAGAAGTTGGCCAGTGTTTGGCACTATTCACCCAGTACTCTTTGGGAACTGGACAATCCATGCCGTATCCACTGTGCTGATTCTCACCCGCTTCAATCCCAATCTCAAGACGAACATCCTCTTTGATGCCTCTAACTACGCCATTGGCGAACGGGTTGCTCACTGTGCCACAGATGACAATCCAATTACCACAAACAAGCTGATCACCTCGGAGGCCTGAAGAACCTTTCTTGACTCCACCTACTTGTTTTTCGGTTGAATGATGAAGAGGCCGGAATTGGATTATCCAGTGAGCAGGAAGGAGTTGTTTGCCCTTGTCCAACTCCTGAAGGCCAACTGCCACAAGCTGATTGGCATCCACTTCTGATCATTCACAGATCATAAGGTCCCTATCTAGCCGAACATTCAGCAATAGCTCAACCACCAACAACCCTGTTTGTTCGAAGGACTACAGGAATACCACTTCCCAATCAAGTATCTTCCAGGCCGATTCACAAACTTTGCCAATCTTCTGTCATGTGGCACGCCCCAGCGTGGTGCGCCTTGAAGTGCACCAAATGCCAAGAGCAAATCCAAAGCTTGTCGGCACTCTGATCATCTCTTGAATTCACGAGCCTCAGTGGGTGGATGACTTCTCTGATCTGAGAGGGGCAGCAGCATGGCTAGACAACATCAAAGAAGAACATGCTGTCGTCAATTAACGAAATTTCCAAGCCAAGCAACCTTGCCAAGTTCTAGTTTGACTCGACTTCCTCTTCCACTACAGACAACTCTACATTCCAGGGGTTTTGAGATGAACAATTATGGGAGTGTACCACAACTGAGTTATCAAAGGCTGCTGCCAGGGCCAGACAATGACCATCAAGAAGATGGCCACTAGGTGCTATTGGCTGTCGGAGTTCACAGAAATCAAACAGTACACCAGCAGCGTAGACTTCTAAGGCTTCAAGGCCCGTAAGCAAAGCGGCGATTCTCTCCATCCTGGTTTGGTGCTCACACCTGCTGATGGATGATCAGATTCCGAAGCTTTCATAATGCCTGTGTTCTTCGAGCCTGACAGTGAGATTTATCAACGTTGCTGTTCCTTTGAAAGAATTTGTCCTCGCAGATCATCCTGTTGCCAACTCAATCACAGGCGATGGTATAAATCCTGACTGACCTCTTCAACTCCAGGGTATACACCGAGGCCACCGCCGTCAGATCTTCATCACCGACCATGGGGGAGAATACACGGCCGCATTCTGACAAACATTCATCAAGCTGGCCAGCATCCAGAACATGGTTTTCACAACTCGCCTCAAGCTGACCAACAGCTAGTGTGGACAAATGATCTAGACAGTGATGTAGGTCCTCAAGCCTGACCTTGACCAAACTGGTGATTACTTGTCCTGGCTTCTACCAGTACGCAAGTTGGAAATCAACGAGACGCCCACCAGGGACCTTGACCTGCCACCTCTTTTCACCAAGCATGGCTCTGTCACCAACACCCTCAGCATTGGAAGACAAGACAAACGAAGGGCAGCCATAGGCTAATCACCTACTTGCAAGCAGCTACTTGAGCTCGCCCAAGGAGAGTAGGACATCAAGGCTTTGGTGGAAATGGCGCTCCAGCAAGCGCAAGATTGGGAAGCCAACTCCTTCAACCAAAATTGTGATCTGATCTTCTAGAAAGCCGTAGACTAAGTCCTACTCAACAGTGCGGGCTTCACAACTTCACCCAAGACCTTCCTGCCAAACAAACTCATCGTTTGCTGGGTAGATTCCTTTACAATCATCTGCTATTGCCTGACTCCTGACACCTACAAACTGGAAATCTCAATTCATGAAATCCATCAAGCTCAACATCTTACGTTCTTTTTCCAGCCAAACTACTTGATCCACTTTAAAATTGACATAGTATCCTATGAAGCTCCCATCGACATTGAAGGCGAGGACTAATAGGCCATGAACAAGAAGGGTAAAGACAAGGACTTGGGCAAACATCAAAAGAATGGATCCTACACACAATGGTATCTTGTCAAGTGGCTTGGCTTACATGACATATACAGCTACTTGGTCAACTCGAATTCAGCAAAAACACCAAACTGGCACAACAAACAAGCTAGTCCACTCCTCCTTGAAACTCCTTCTGGATCTCAATCTGTCGTCTCCACCCCAGATCCAGCCAGCCCCAAAATACAAGCATCTTTGGACTCTCACCTCAAGATTATAAGAAGTGCCTACTGACCCTGGCCCTCTTTCTGATTAGGCGGAGTAGCAGACGTTTCTGTCAGATCATACTTGAATTGTCCCTTTCGATTAGTTGTTGGTTCAGGGTCACTGTCTGTCATGAGGTCCTCCTTGTTGTGTGTTCATACAAATTAGTCCCAAGGAGAGCCCGCATTTTCGAAACCGAGCAAGCAATACATTGAAAAAAGGATGACAGAAAACTCTAAGCCATCTGTTGTCTGTTTAACCTCACCACACCCCTGCTTGTATTGCTCATGATAACCCGGAGAACCAAGATACGCCATTTGTTGCCAGGCAAGCTGACGCCTTAGAACCGAGCGCTTAATACTTGCAAGAGGGGAGAAGGAAACCCCCAGAAGCACCGGGGCGCTCGCTTGTGATGGCCTAGCAATCCGCTGGAAGTAGCACTTGTTCCCATGTGCGCAATACATTGCTTGTGGGAAAACAGAAAACAAAAGGCAAACAGCTGACCATCTTGGCTTCAGGGTGCCCCCCGACATTTGCTTTGGCCGACATGGAGATCAACTGTGTCGTGACAGGGTGGGCATATATCTCTTTGGCCTTGCGTGTTGTACCAGGAGCAGGTACACAGATGACCCTATAATTGTGCATGACACATTGAAAGAGAAGTATGCACCTTCAAACACAGCCCAAAGAAGTATTTCTTGTCCTACGTTAAGACTTCCAAATCCTCCTCCAAATACATGTTAATTCTTAGGATAGGTTGCAATCCTTGCCCTTGAAGTGGTCTCCTCTCCTTCTCAATACTGGAAGGACTCTCTACTGCTATGGATCAAGAATGCTGGCCCTTTTGAATTGAGAGTTCTTGACCTTCCTTGCTGGCCTTGGAATCTCAAGGGGGAAATGATCATTTGAGCCCTTTTTGACTTGATTGTATCCCTTTCCCCCTTGCATTATTAGGGTAGGATCTGATATTGGGACTGACTTAGAGTATGGAAGCAGAAGGTTGTGTGATCACCCATGGTGTGAACCTTCTTTGTTAGTGGTTCATCTTCTGCACTTTGCACCAGTCTGGACCCCTTTGTGACTTTCCTCTTAATAGGAGAATACCGTGCCTTCCCTAAAATTCCGCATTTATATTGTACAAAGCAAGAACAGACCAACTGCAGGTCCCTGTCAGACTCTGCTTCCTCCAGTCTTTCCGCAGTCATGCGAGAATTTTGGCAACATTGGAGAATTGTTTCTCCTTCTTGCATGAGAAGATGAGGTTGTTGCAAAGGTAGTTACAGACGTACTTGTTGTAGAGCGCCAAGACAATGCAGCCTTAGGGATGCCCTCTTCCTTCATACATATATCGTCAAAGCTGTCCTTGATGTCTGTGTTGGGGCCCTTCAAGCAGTCGCACATCTTGTTGATACAAGCAAGAGGTGTGGCTTTGTACATGGCACCTTCTTTTAGGCCCTGGTAGTCTTGACACATGCTGGTGGTGGCATCTTATTTGGTCGCGAAGATAATGGCAGTGCCGTATGGTGACGAGAAAGAGGGAATGAACCTCTGTATTTGTGGTATTGGACCGTGCAGAAAGCGTCATGGATGGCATGGACTGGTTAGAACCCAGGGATGAGGAATGAAGCAAGGGTCATACTGCTGTCCAGAGGCTCGCCAGGAACGTCTTCCACAAAAGTGGCACTTCGCCTGCAGCTCAGGTGATTATTGACGACCCATGGTGGACATTAACAGGGAGATACAAAAGGGCTTGCAATGTTTAGGTGAACAAAGCAAAGATGGTGGCTACGCCTTTGAAGAGCAAGTGGGAATTAACAGAAGGGCGCAGACAAGCACAGCGAAGTCAAGCTCCATGAGGGAAAGAGGAGGCCTGTGTGAGGGAGCTGTCCACTGCGTGCAATGTGATGTATGGCGTGGCCCGCGTGGGATATGGAGCAGCACTGGGGACCATCAAGGGGAAGGTATCAGGCGGGAAGGAAAGTTGCATCCCAGCCAGCTGATGGCTGGCCTCAGAGATTGGCTCCTCCAGCTTGGCAGTCCAGTCCCCATCTGACTGCTCATCCAGAATATGCACATAACCATTGCACCTCAGTTCGACACCCCCCTCTCCCCCTACGTATCCTCAATGTTCTTGTCCTCATTGAAGGGTGCCCAAGGGGTAGCAAAGGAGGAACAGCAAGCAAGGGTCTCAGACAGAGCCTTCATCGGTTTGGTAGGGAGGCTCAAGCGAGGAGGAGGGGCCAACGGAGGGGTCAGAGGTAGTTCCCCCTACAAGGGAGTGACTGGCAACAACCAAATGATTTTGGCACTCTATGACTGCTAGGGGAAAGAGTGGGAAGGGCACATAATTATGAGATGGCTGAGCAATACTCTGTGAATAAGCAGCGGGATAACAAAGAGACTGCGGAGGCACAGAGTCATGGCAGTTCGCGAAATTTTGTCCAAATGTAATTTGAAGGGAAGAATCTGACTAAGGACCGCAGCATTTTCCTTCGTCATTATTTCCAATGTACATGCGGAATTCTTGGAGTGCAACAAGTCTCCAGCTCAGAAAAATATCTCACAGAGGTCAGACATTAGTCATGATGTCAGACGTCCGAAAGATGGACCAGGAACAATGAGAATTTTAGCACATTCTTGGCTATCTCACCATAGCATGCTCCAGCACTCAAAGCTGATCCAGCTATCCAGTCCCACATTAATAAGGACACAAAAACCATACTGACCCTTTGATAAGGCCGCGATTCATCACAGTGACTGACGGCCTTGTTGTTGTCAGAAAAAAAATTTGAGTTTTTGCGCTGACGTTCTAAATGACAGTGTGCTACGGTGGGAGGAAGGAGTCCTCATTGTTGCTGGAGCCCGTAATAGTAGGGATGGCAGAACCTGAAGTCAGCAGGGCCAGCTGTCTTGAGCGGCTGTAGCATCTCTGGGTTACGGTTCTCTTGGATGATATCCTTGTCAGTTGAGGTTGGGAAGCCTAATCTCCCAGGCCAGAGTGGATACTTTGTTTATTCCTACTTTTATCCAGGATATATATGTTCATGGGGGAAGGAGTAGATAGTGTGATTGTCAAGCACCTGCCAAGCCAGAGTGGAGACCAGCATGGCTGGGGGGAGGTGGGGAGCGCCTTCAAGTGTGGATCTAATGTAACACTAGGGATTCCTGGTTAGGGAATGACTGCCTTTGGGGTTAATCAGTGTGGCAAGTTCAGGATTGTGGAAGAGGCTACTGGAGGCATGTGAGGGTATCTGGAGGATATCCAAATGTGTTGACACCGTTGGCGACCAGTCGGGACCAATGATCATAGGAGGCCTACTGGCAAGCCTTGTAGACTGACTGAATACTCCTAACTGCCTCAAGCACTAGCTTCACACCAGCCCGCCCATGAATCTATTCGAAGTTAAGGAAGTGATGCCCGCGGGTTTAACAGAGGCCCCCTGTTTGAAACAAGCTGCTGTTTCCTTCAATTCTATCTGGTGCAGCCAGAAGCTGCCTTCTCAGTCAACTTGTTCCTCGGAAACATACAGCTTCGAACGGGGTAAGGGCATCCCTGTGTTTCTCATACCGAGTTGCCGGCTGCCACATCGACACTCCCATGGGTAACTTGAACAAGGTCAACACTTCGGAAATGCAGCAAGATAGTGGTGAGTCCCCGACAGGCAGTTCTCAAGAAAGAAAGTCTCAAGCCCCACAGGGTAATACAACTAGGTAGATAAAGGGGAGAGTGGAGAACACTGGCTAGACAGGGCACTTTCTAATCCGCCTATACAAGTTGACGTAAGTTTTGCTTCTCAATGTCTAGCCGAAGCAGCAAGAAGGGGCGGCTTCCCCAGCAAGGGGGGCATTCCCTTGCGACTCGATGTCGGTTCCGAACTCCCCCTGCCCCGCTACTCAATTTATTGACTGACGACGCACGCGGCACACACTCTCAATTGAAGCACAAGCGCGACAACAAGCACATCGCATCTGCCTCCGGGGAGGATTGGGACTTCCATCAAGGGGTGTTCGAAAAAGTGACAGTCGTCCTCTCTAAAGGTCTTCGTCACGCCTGCGTCAATCGGATCTTCGCATAGTACACGCATAAAAATCAGAGCTCTGAGACAGCGGGCCCTAGGAGTGCTGACGGTGCAGGAGAGCTCCCCCAGCCTGTCCACCACCCGACAGCCGGAGTCCTCCCCTCCCCCCAACCTCCTATCCCTTTGCCCTCATCTCCCCAATGTCCTTGAATCCTTTGTGCCGTTTTCGAAACAACAGAGAACAGAAAAAGCCAAGAGAATCATTAGGGGCTCCTAGTGACTTTACTTTTCATGAATCGTGCCCACGGGCCGCAACGGCGCCCCGCCCTCATCATTCCCTTCCTACCACCAATCCGAGGCCGGGCGTCGAAGGAGAGTATTCGAAACAACGATCAGCGCTCGCATCTGCAGTGAGGCGGCAGTAGCCATACCCACCAAATAATTATAGAGCCTTCCAACGTGAGGTTCACAAACTACATAGCCTCAAATAAGTCCACTCAGGACTTTTTGTGCATGATGAAGCAAGATCTGAATCTTGGAATCCGGCTGGCAGTGAATGTTACACACCTGGTATTCATGCATGTTTCTGTTCCTCGTCAGAATCGTACACTGCTCTTCTGTCCGGACGGGCAAGCAGCCATCCCCGGCGGAGAGTTCTCAGAACAGCTGTTCTCAAACGTCCAAGGTTAAGCCTCCTTCGTGAATGATATGGAGAGTGGAGAATGCGGGGCCAAATCAGCCAAAGGCTGCGGGCGCTCCGCAGCGGACTCTCAAGATGATCCTCATCGTGAGGACGGTGAGCCGCATCCATGGGGTTTTCATTCTGACTGATCGTTCTTCAACCCGATAGATGGCTACAACTTGACGGACATCGACGTACAGAACTACCTCGAAACCGGTCCCTCTAGGGCTCCTTCACGAGTTCATCGACTCTCCGTGGGGCAAAAAAATGACTTGTGACCCATCGGACGCCCAGACTGTGCGCTCCGAACTTTTGCGCTTTCATGACGCAGCTGAAAAAAATCGTAAGGCCTTTTTCATTAGTGGTCGGGGAGCTCAGGGAATGCCGGCTTGACTGCATGCCCTTGTGATAGGAGAACTCACTTTCACGTCTCATTTCGAAAAAAAAACGATGGATTGAAGGCCGACGTGTTCGTTCCGACCCCGTCAAACAAAATCTCATTACTTATCAACCGGCGCTTCAGTCCTTTCAGTGTCTTCGGCTTCTTTGGAGGCACGACTCCCTTCCAAGAGGGCAACACCCAGGTGAGGGTGTACTTGACGGCCGTTGTCTATCGACCCTTTAGCCCCGCTGACCCAGGTTCTAACGAAAATGCCTGGCAAACAAGCCAACGACTTCGGCTGCCCCAGGGCTCTCAAGATTTTCCTCATCATTGCAAGGGTGAGCCACATCGATGAGCGATGGGATGCGTGATTCAGTGATTTCCTCTGACTTCTCTCATCTTGAACCCGTTAGACGACCCCGACCTCGACCTGCAGAACTACATGATGTTTCACAACCTGGCAAAGAGGGGCCTTCCGATCACTGTGGAGCTCGTTCAAAACATCTACGCCGCGCCATTCTTCCAAAAACTGTACAGTCTCATTGGCGGACGAAACTACGCGCCCCGAATGGGAGCGCTTGCATGCCCCAGTTGCCCAGAGGGTAAGCCATTTTCATGGGTGAGTGGGGGGCCTGGGGATGTTTGGCTTGACTGGATGCCTTTGGGTCATGAGAACTCACTTGACGTATCGTGAATATTGTAGAAGGCCGCGTTCATCAAGACGAAAAGATGGAACAGCTCTACAACGACCACCCGGAAATGGCCCGGAAATTGGCCGACGAAGAGGAAAAGAGCTGGCTGGCAGACCTTCGCTTCCCTCCTCTTCAAGCATGGATGATGAAGAATGGGTACTAAGATTGATTTCACCCTCTCTCCTCACGTCCGCCATACATGAGGGACCGGTTTTTTGGTTGGATTTTTTCTGTTTCTGCGTTGTATGCGAATGCTCTTTTTTGGGGGTTGTTGTGATGTAGTGCTTAACTGTTTGTGTGTGGGCACTCTAGCCTCCCCTGCCGTTGCCTCTCCCATTGTTCGTGCCCCGTACCCCCCCCCCCCCCCCCCCCCCCCCCCCCCCCCCCCCCCCCCCCTCCCCCCCCCC
>KZ993927.1:0-23095 GCA_003614705.1 Blyttiomyces helicus | reverse complement strand
GGGGGGGGGGGGGGGGGGGGGGGGGGGGGGGGACCAGGTCAAGGTGTGTATTTTATATTTGCTCCTCTTGCTCTTAACCATCTTGATGACCTGTTGGCACATTACGTCTCTTTGTGGATGGAGTTGTGTTGTGACCAGGCTCTTGATACCTACCATCTCTGTGAAGGCTCCTGAAGTCGGAGATGATCCGCCCATAGCGGCCTTTTAGAAAGACTTGGGGTCTTAAGACCTGTGTGCACACAGGCGTCTTGAAGGCCTCAAAGGTGATTGAACTTCACGACCCTGGATCGGCAGGCGTTTATCCCTTAGGTTGTGAGTAATGGACTTGAGGCGTTCCTGGCTTTGGACGCACCAGAAGAGACAGCAGGATGGCTATGCTCATGTGCCCCCCTGAAAGTAATTGGTCTGGAATTAGAAATTTCAGAGAGGCCTGATCCATGTTGCATGCAAGCCGATCTGCATTAGCTTGGTGTTAAGGTGTATCATTGACTTGTGGTGGGTGATTGCCCAAACCCTGTGACAGACAAGCCGCTGCCAATTTGTTTCAAGAATCATGACAAGGGGGATGACCGTATCTTCTGAACAGGGTTTGAGCCTGGCGCCTTCCTTTGGCAACTGAAGAAGCCTCTGGGTCATACCCAAGAAGGTGATTTCCTTCAGCGTTGTGAGTAGTGTCGAGGGGATATCATTTTTCTTCGCTGTTTGCTTGATGCTGCCATGAATGGGATATCAAAAGTGCCAGATATCACGTCTAAAGAGGAACAATCAGACTGGAGTGGGCATCAATAAAGTTGCAAAGGTAGTTGGTGGAGGTGTGGACTTTGGTCCTGTTTTCTGGAGTAAGCCATCGCTGGATGGTCACACATTATGATTTTGCAATCAAGAAACTCACAATCCCTACTCTGTGGCTGCAGAATTTGACGCGCCACTGGCCCCATGAGCACTTCAATGGGTTGATATTGAGTTATTTGTTGGTCACGATGACAAGTACCTGTTACGTGTTCTTCCTACGATGGTCTTTGGTTTCAGAGTATATGAGGATGTTGTCAAGGTACAGTATAACATGGCAGTTGTACATTTGGCAAAGGTACTGATTTAGCATGTTTTGCATTACTCTGGGTGTGTTTGTGAGGCCCATCCACATGGCAATGTACTTAAAGTGGCTGAACTCAGAGGGGATCGCTTTTTTGACAATGTTCACATGGGCAACACGCATGTGATGCTAGGGGTCCTTGACGCCAATGACTGTTACATAATTTGTTTTCCCAACACGGCTTCCTGGAAGCTAGAGGGAGGTGTTTGTTTGTGTTTGGTTACTCAATTGAGTTTGAAGTGGTCAATGAAAATTTGTATGCCGCTGTCCTTCTGTTTCCGGTTTCCTTCGCTGACAGAATGTTGACTTGAAAGATTGCAGAACATTGTGGAAGCTGCTAGTCAGTGTGTCAAGTTTGTAGGTGGCCGTACTGCAATTTTATTGGGGCCCTTACACCGCGCAATGACCTTATTGGGTTTCGAAGTCTTTAGCGGATAAGTGATGCTGTCAATGTTGACAGGGACCTGTTCTCCATTGTTATACGGGATCCAATCACAGCTCAGGTTGTAGGAGTAGGAGAACTGAATGTTCCCTTGCTGGAATACAATCTCTGATAGTGGCTTGAGCATGCTTTGGTTTCATGCAAACTTAAGTGAATTTTTTTTGATATATCAACTTGCCCATGGCTGGGATTCGCTTATTTGGTCATCTGAAATTAAGATTATTGGGCGCCTTGCCTTCTTCAGTGAATGAAGAAGGCAGGTGGAGAATTTTTGTCTGTCTCACATTGATGTTCAATTCAAGGATAGGAAGCAGTGAAGACCTGTCATGAACAGCACAATTGAGGTACAGTTTGTGGACATTTGTTATTGTCTTGATAATCCCTTTGTACTCTTTTTGCAGATGGCAGGCCATCGCGACATTGATTTAGTTGCCTTCTGGCTTGGTGAATACTGGCCAGATGCAGACATGCCCTTTGCTTCATGGTCATTGATACTAGCAGATAGGAGATCTGGGAGAACACATTGAAATTGATGGTCCCACCCAAAAAAATTAGCTAAATTCCGAAGGTATTGGCATGCAATAACTTTGAGGAGCAGTGATCCACAAAGAAGAGGCAGCGGTTGAGAACTAGCCATGCGGCCCAAGAGATAACAGGGTTGGAAAGGCTTCAAATGCGTTCTTTTCCCAGCATGTGTGCAGAACCAGGAGAGGGTAGAGGACGCCTTAGCTCTGTTTAGGGTGCTCCCAGTGCTGCAAGCGTAGGAAGCTGGTAATATACAGTTTGGGTTTTCGTATTGTTATGGCCAGATGTAGGTGCTGGCATGGTCTTTGTCCATGGTTGGCTATTCAGTTGTGGTATCGTTCTATGATTAATCCTCACATGACTTCTACTTTGTAGGGTCATCAATTGTTGTAGACAAAGCTGCTGTGGAATTTCAAAGTTGCTGGGTTTACAGTTTTAGTTGTTGGTAACATCATGCTGTGATATCAACTTGTGGTTGTTTGTGTTCATGCTGTCAAGCCATGCAGAAATTTTCTGGGTCTGCTATAGTCCCCCTCTCTCTTCTTGGTATAGAGCATGGCAACCTCTGAGATGAGCTAACAACAATTTCGATTTATTTCTGGCGTTTGCCTTGTTTTGGTGCACACTGAGGCCAAGCAAGAGGAAGAATGCTAGTCTGTTGAATCATCCTGGTAGGTAGTCGTTGGAGAAGTGGTTATCACTGAGCTTTGGCTGGGTCTCCAGTTCAGGTAATAAGAAGATTAATGATCATTTAACACTCACAGGTGGATACCATTGAGCAAGTTATGGTTGGCCTTCAGGAGTCAAAGGAAGAAGAGGGGTGGTTACTCGTGCGACAGGTATTTCATTGCTGGAGTCTACATTTTTCAGGAGAAGCACAAGATTTGGTATCTTGGAACGTTTCCGAGCCTTTGATTGTTGTCATAAGCAGTTTAGGGATTGGATCATCTTGAGTGCCTTGAGCAATCCTTCTGCTAATGGTGTATTATTAAGTGTCACTTAGATAATTGTATACTAGGCTAGATTGAAACGGAAAGGGCCCAGAGCTGTGCAGACGGCGTATTGAAGGTGCTGAAATGTGAATTGCATTCTCATCTTCTGGACCTAAAGCTTCTTTTATGACTGGATTCCCAATAGCAGGAAGGCAATCTCCAATTAGTGGTTGACATTAGGAAGTTTATAGTAGGTTGACCTGGGAAGCGACATGGCTTTTATTGGGATACCCCATTTGAGATCTGTGGTGTTCTTAGAAGGAGTGATGGAAGAACCACTTTGTCCTACTCTCTCCCCCTAGAAATTTTCTTGTTTCGTTCCCAATAGACTTTTGCTCGTGTTGATGAGGAGTTGATACTTCAGTGGAATTGTTAGGACTTGTTCCCCATGTTGTTTACGTTCGTCTTCCATCTTCCAGTACACTAGGATATCCTCAATGCCAGCCATGACGAATTTGATCTACAGGTTACCAATGATGAAGGGTCTTTTAAGTGCCTGTCACAATTACGTCATCTGGTTCCTCAAACTGGTCCTCATAAACTCCTCAACCAATGAGGACTTCAAGAAGAAACAACAAGGTACTGTGGACTTCTGCCTTATAGAGACCTCAATATCAAGTTAAACTGCCAGTTTGGTACATCTGGCATGACATTCTGTGTAAAGGCATTGGGTAATGAATGCAAGTCGATGGCACAATAAAAAAAAAAGAGCATGGGACGATTGGCCCCCTCCGCGATGCACAACTGACATTGAGACTATTCACAACCTCGCCTCTGCTTCTAAGCAAATGAGCTCCGCCACTAAATCAAAGGCCATCCCGGGTGGTAAAACCCCCTTTTGGTCTCTGATCAGTCATTTTACACAACATCTACTTTGGTTGAACTTCCCTCGCAAAGTTCCACAGGACGCCCAGCCAAAATGATACCTGCCGCAACCACGGACTCAGGACAATTTTCACATTCTTAACAGGTAGATCAGTGCTGACATGGAGAATGGGTGGATTTGGGTCTCAACTAGCCTGGAGGCCACAGATCATCTTCAGGAGAAATGAAGGACGGCTTTGAGCAACCATCCACGAAGTTGTGACATCTCAACAATGTATGAAGTGAGATTGAATGTCGCTACCAAGTCTTCTTGTGATGTGTGATCTATCGAATGACACCAATTACTTCACCCTTCACAAGGACTCGCATACCCTGAAGTCCAGGTTGCAGACAATAATAGTGATAACAGTGATTCAATGTTCTTGTGTTCACTTCGAGTTCTTAGTCACCCTGTTCAGGCTTTTGAACCCCCCTGGGTGGTTCAAGCGCTTCATAACCCCCATCCTTGGTCACCAGTACCACAAATTTCATGGTTCCTACCTCAAAAACACTTTGATTGATTCAAGGATGGAAAAAAAACCTAGGCCTAATGATCATTCTAAAACCTAAAAGTGACTTCAAGCCAAGTTGAATCTTGCCCCTTTCAAGTTGTTCATACTCCTCTACTCTCGTTTTCCCACCTGTCTGATTTTGGGACTGACTTGAAGGATGAGTCTGAGTTGCTCCAATAACAGGACCCGGTTTCGTTCCTTGTCAGTATTTCACATTCCCTTCCCAATTTTGACATCTCCAGAAACTCTTCTCCAGAGCAAGCATTGCAGCTTCCTGTTTAGCGCAGTAACAAACATCTTCCTTCATTTACCGAGTGCTGTCTTAAACCACATGTACACTGGTTCTTCACATGGCAACAACACTTTGTTCCTTCCTTATCACTGATTCTAGTTAGCTTGTCCAGCTAGATCCTCTGGAGTGGCACATGGCCTTCAAACCATGAGAGACTGTCAAGACATCAAAAAAAAGTAGTATAACAGGCCTGTTACTCGTCCCACAGTTGCCCCTCAGGTGACAGCTGGGTGCTGTCATAGTTACTATCCACAGTCAATCCATATCCCTGTCTTTCCACGCCATCACGTTCTGGTTGATGGCATTAAACTCCATCTGGCCAACCTAGAATCAGGGACCTGCAGCATGGAGTACAACAGTGGATTTCATCAGCTGCTCAACCACTCTCTCCTCGCTGTTCGGAACAACATAGAGATTCTAATTATCAGCACAGATTTCATCCAATAGTACAAAGCAGCAACGAGAAAAAGTCCTGCCCCTGGAGCCACTTCTGATTGTTCCCCTATGCAGGTCCAGACTACCGTAAAACGACAATGAGTCCCCCAGGATTTCTCCCAGACTATCAGCAAAGCTGTCATCAGCCTCAAGAACTTTGGGCTGGTAGATGTCAACGGCGTTGGTAACATGGAAGGGGAATGTGCCAGGCCTACGAGAAATACTTTGATTTCCTTGTCTAGTTTAACTGTCTTCCCTTTCAGGGGGCATCCTTTAAAGCATTGCTCTTGCACCATCTTTGAAGTGATTATGCAAGCTGATGGGCAATGAGTCCTATTGGAGATGACCGCATCTAGAATCTCAACCAGATTTTTATTTTCAGGAACTACATCTTGAGGTTCCACCTATGCTGGACCAAGACGATTATCGCCTTGCTCCGGAATTTATATCTCAACTACGCAATTTATGTTTGTCCCCTATGCCACCCCAGGACAGCCCAGTGTCATTGTCAGGTTTCTACAGCTAGCTGCATTCAAGTAGAGATATGGAGGCACACAACAATATACGGGCCTCCTGCCTGCCAGAGACTTCCAAGGACTCACCACTATCATTCCCCACTACAAGGAACCAGCTGGTGAGCTCAAGCACCAAGGGCAAGACTGTAGCATCCCCTGAGTACCAGTCCTCTGCAGGTGGGAAGCCTCCAACTATAACCACTGAAATACTGACCCTTTCCTTCTCCTCCAATGTCAACCATCAACTTCAAGGACAAGGTTGAGCCCCGCAACTTGAGATCTCCCGGCTTCTACTGATTGCAGGTTGCATGGAAATGAAGTTTCACTGGTCAATCAAGGCTTGGTGTCACAGGAAGTTTGATAATGTCATCAAACTCATACCAGTATGGAGCCCTGGGAGCCCATCCGTCTTAGAAATCCATACTAAGTTAATCAGTAGATCAAAAGGAGCTGCTCGACCTGATATACCTAAAACTGTCGATAGATGCTGTGTCCGACAGAAGGTACAACTTCCTCTCAAACCAGATATACATGTGTACCATGACATTATTCTTCCTTCCAAATTTTGGCTTTTAGCCATATAGAGGGAAACAAAAGAACTAGGAAGATCTCCTGGAGTAAGCCCATCTGTAATTAAACCCTCTTGGCCAACTCAACCATTGCAGACCTGAAGAGTTAAACAAACAGATCATTGGCTCTCAAGAGAGGACATCTATGACAGTCTTTGTTTGACTCGCGGGGCAATTATTATTATTATTAAGGAAAACAGTGGCATACTGTTTAGCCTAGAACACTGCGGCAAATCACTCTCCACGCAAGCCAGAAATATCGACAGAAATTAGTTGATTTGCGCAACAAACCAGCCAAGGCCAGTGTCTGCAATCTTGTGAAAATCAAGGGTGCTGACCACAGGATAATTGCTGTCGACAATACAATCGACAAAATGGCCATCAGGACTGTGTACCGCCACTAGCAGTTTCTGGTCATGCCACTTCAGCTTCAATATCCTCATCTACTTGAACACTTGGGAAAGGGAAAAGCAGAATGTCCAATAAGTTGTTTGAGGTTGCCCCCAACCTGCGGAACAAGGTCTCAACCAAGTCATTGCTTGCTTGTACCTTGCATCTCATCAAGATCACAGTTAAACTGACTGGTGACCTTACTGGCTTGGCTCCAGTTGACTCCAACATCATCTAGGGTGCTGTTGAACAGACCTGCACCTCATTGTAAGGTCCGTTGCAACCTCTGTTGTCTACTCGTCTCCCCAAAGGGGATCTCTTTCAATGTGATAACCCTAATTGAAAAGGCTGACATGTCTTTGTCAGGTCTGTCAAAATTCAACAGTCGCTGCCCATCCAAAGAGTGAACATCTTGGGGTAGCTAAGTACACTAACATATCCCTGGACAAACCTGCACCTGACTGAGCAACCACATGCTATGTTTTGCTTCCCTATAACATATCAAGATCAAGGCTGACGGTTCGCTGCTGAGCTAGGCTGGTTTTGTCCTTGATAGAAGTTGTTTGCAGGCTGACTGCCATAGAACTTGGCCAACTGGCTTGTTTTGAACAGAATATGAGAATGAGACCTATTTCCCTCAACATGGGGCCCAAACCTCTCTGGATAACTCGCTCATCCAATTGAGTCCCATCAGCTGGCGACCAAATGCACGTCCACGCATAACCCTTAGGGCCGACATGGAACAACAATCCAACAAGATGGCTGGAACCTTCGGCAGGTCCCCATATCAATAACTAACTTAGTGATCTGATACGGGGTTGCATTGATGACCAGGGGTGAACTGATGCTAGCTGTAGCATCACCCCTGATGTTTTTGTGCTTACTTCCTTTCCAAACTCACTCAACATATGATTGGGTGAACCAAACAAACACATGTACTCACCCCCTCGCATCAGCTGCTAATGAAAGACACTTCCAAACCTGAACTTGCGAACATTACCTGTGCCTTACAGACCATCCTTGAGTATCACTGATAGCTACATGCTTGAAGCTCCCCATGTCCATGTCTTCCACATTGGGTGAGGGCCTCATCATTGCCTTCCCTGATTACCTCAGGATCAGTGTTGAATGAACTGGCATCTCTTCAATGTGTCCGTCACAAGCTCACCCAAGTAGTTCTTCTACTGACTGATCACCTTGTTCTGGGTTCTCGTGTTTGCAAGCTAACCTGCTATTTGTCCACAGATGACCGATTGCGAACAAGTACCTCACATCAACAGCTCTTGATTGCTGCTGACTCTGCCCTCCTAACCAAGCAAGAGGCCCTCATGGGTATGGATACACCCATAGAAGGTGACACAAACAAGCATGCCTCTCCAGGGACAGCCCCTTCGCACTTCAACGAAAACTCCACTGACTCCCACAAACTGCAAGCTCGCACCTCCAAACAGCCATTTTTGCAAGCATTGAACAGAGGCAAGCACTTCCGATCTCACCGCAGGACGACTGCCATCTTCAACAACAACTTCCGTCCCAAGCTCTCTTGAGATACCCACTCATCGCTAAACATCAGATGCTAGAACCTAGCATAACGGTAACGATCCTTGTTGAGCTAGCTCATGTTTATGAAGATCATACTTGTTCTGGTATGATCAGCAGCTAAAGTCCAAACTTGTTCCCAGAGAATGGACCACCTCTGAGGTGTAAGCTTAGGATAACAGCTGATCTTCACTACACTAGGTAACAATCCTTGTTTTCTGGCCCTCCTTGCACAAAGAGGTTCACTTTCGGGCCCATTATTTGGAAATACTCGCGCACAGAGAGGGCCCTTTTTATGCAAACACATTCGCCTACACTCCCTTCACTTCACTTTTCAGGATCTCTGCTGACTTGCGACTGTCCTTGTGGTCGTTCCTTCTAACATTCAGTGCCATGCTTCAGTCTCTCCTCTCATGCAAGAGTGGGCCAATAAAGGAACAACCTCTGCAAATACCCACGTCTTCGTGACTCTCACCTGATACCACTGTTGACTCCTGACATGCAACCCCATGTCGGACACTAGTCCGGCAGACGCCCTTGGACTACCTTGAGAACATTTTTGATGACGCATGCCTTATCCCTTTCCCTCTCCTGAAGCTGCATATCCCCTTCCTTAGATAAATGAGCAACGGGGGGAGTACTCTCGGGCTTACCAGGACACCTGATCCTTTCCTAGCTCACGAAGACTGATTATCCTCAACTGGTGCTTCGGGCCCACCTCCATCTCATCCTTGGAGTCAGGCTGCACTGTTGGATCGGGTCTAAGATGTTGATGGATCCAACTTTCTTTTGATCCAGACTTGCTGTAATCATCCTTGCTGTTCAATTCAACTCTGTGTCATTGCTCCTGGGTTCTTCTTGCAACCCTTCCAGTGTACACAGAACTGTTTGTCACAGCCGATTTGCGGAAGTTCTGACAGAGGCATCTCCAGTTTGGGTCAGACCTTGGCCTGCATTGGTTGAACATGTAGTTTGGCCCAACCTCCAACTGAAAACGAAATGGCCCAAACGTCTCTTCTCTTGCAGTAGACCAAAGATCCGTTCTGGTTATTGGCTGAAGTTTAAGTCTTGACCAGATTAAGTACCTCAAGATGTTGGAAACAACCTGACCAAGTCATGTCCAATTGTAATGGTCTTGGACAGAGTCTGAGATCCAATCAATGGATGTGTTGTCACCTACCTGTCACCATCTGAACAGTTGCAAAAGAAACTGAAGAGGACAACCTGGGTGAGACTAGGATTAAGGTTCACGAGAATCAGTGGTACAATCAACTGATTGGTCTGTAGGTCCAGCATCGGTGAAGTTCTAAGCCAGTATCATAGGTTTCTGATGAGTATGTAGAGTCTGTCAGTAGCAAGGTAATCTGGACCTGGAGGTCATTCTCATGAGAGATTGTTGAGGTGGTCATTGGCAAGCTCACTCAAGATCAATATTGAACCTCTGCGTCATTGACATGCAAGAGGCTGCACTCATGCTAATCTGGTGAAAGACTGACATTCACATATCCGCACCCCATGTCACACAAACATGGTCACCCACCAGACTGATACCCTACATGCTTGTACCTAGCATCATCTACAAAGAACAGGTGAACAGACTAGTCAGCAGCCTTTCATCTCAAGGTAAGTCCCAACCTTACTCAACAACAAGTTGGTAAGGTCTTGCCCACGCTTGTTGCCCTTGAGCAAAACTCAATTGTGACCCCTGTTCAAAGACTGGCATGATGATGATGTAGTTGCAGATGGTCCACTGGATGCGGTTCTTATACTCTTTGTAACTTGCTTCCGCATCTGTTCAAATTTAACAGCCCGCGCGCTTGCAATGTGCGTCACCAATACCTGCAACTACAAATTACACAAATAAACACAACCTCATTCTGTGCATCGCCAAACATAGGATCAAGCCTGAAGAGGCTGGTGTCTCATAAGGAGGGTATCCGCAAGATTACCCAACATCACTCATCCACAACTGTCAACCGATTGCACAGTCGTTTCCTCTGACTTACTAATCCCACTGATGACTGAGAATCGCACGCTTGTGCCTTGCATGCGTTCCTCAAGTCCCTTGTTGAATCAACTGCCAGCAGTATTTTAACATTTCTTGTAAGCTCACTTGCCACCTTGATTCTCAACTGATTGGGTTGACCGCATCCCAGTGGGGCTCCTCTCATGCACAACCTTGAGATCAAAATTGAGCCCACTGGCATGAAGTTGATGGGGTTGATGGTCATGGACTTCAATCTGTTGACCACTGGTTGCAAACTCACCCACCTCCATTACTACCAACATGTCCTATGGTCTCAAGCTACTAACACACCACTGATCATCTTCATGCTAGTGCCTTGCATCAACAATTGTTCACCGTTAGACTGTAAGATTAGCTACATGCTCGTACATTGCATCAGCCACACCCAATCAATTGTATACTCCGCTCTCTCATTGAGCATGCTCAGGATCCCTGATGTACTGGTCAGCATCGACCTACACAGAACCTTGAACATGTTCCCAGGAGGCCACTCACCCCCATCTGAAACCACAAAACAGCATAACAAATGTCAAAATTTATTGCTCACACAGTTTGCAAATCACTCATTAAGGCTGAACTACCAGCATGCTGGGGAAAATCTGCACCCACCTCCAGGCAGACTGGTAATCACTTCCCCTGTTGAACCTACCTCTTTTTCTGAGCTCCCTTTTAGTGGTCCAATCCACGCTTATACCTCACATCAACATCACCTAGAGATCCCAGTCGACCTGTAAATAACAACATCTTACCTACAGATGTTGTAATACACCATCTACAGCAAGCTCACCCTGGATCGCTGGAGAGATGGCTGGCAACAATTGTAACAGGCACTTTTCACAGACCCAACTGGGGCCATTTCCCCCTCAAATGCAAGCTTAAAATAAAACTAAGCAAATTGATCATATAATATTAGAGGTATTGGATACCAAAAGAGGTGTAAGGACAGGCGCTTTAGATATACAAGTGGGACACCAAGGACCCATATGTGTATCAAACATCTCCCTATGGATAGCTGACCGTTTCTTACAGGCCCCACTGAGTAGAGCATTGAAGGCTTGGCAGAGGTCCTGTTTGGTGAGAAGATAGACTGTTGTCAAGGTTAGTCATTTCACCTTGCGGGATGCAGAAGGAGCCGTGTTGCATGACTGTCTGATTGTAGTTTTATTTGGGCTCCTCCTCCAAGTATTTACATGTAGAGACGAAGTTTGAGATAATTTCAATGTTAAGTGGAGGCTGTACTACTTCATGACCACCTTGGCTCTGAGAAGGGTGAGACTGACTCTATCCGACTTTCCTTTGAATGGGCAGTATTGTTCCTGACATTCAGTCAGCACTTGCTTGCTTTGCTTGCTTCCGAGGAAAAGCTTCCACTTCAAATGGCTTCCAAGGAAGGAACTATCTGAGGGGTCCAGAAGAACCTATGAAAGAACCCATCCTTGCTGGCTCCACAAGGCATTATGGACTGCTTGCAAACAAGACTCAGTAGGAATGCAAGCAGCCATGAATACTGCCTGGTTTATAGTAGTATGGCCACTCTAGAGTTCAATGTGCCACAGATCTGAGCCCTTTCAGACTTTATATCTTGACATTTTGAACCTCAAGATTTGCAGCTCTGGGATTTCAGAAGGCCACCTACCAAGGTTCCGCGCACTCTGTCCTCATGTTCTTTTGATGTGTTTTCTCCATGTCAACTTCAATTTGATCTCCAGATGGTCAATGAAAAGATTTGGTCTTTGCTGGCTTTGTCCGCAGTAAGGTTTCCATGGAGGAATAACTCGATTCATCTGAGATAGGAGTTGTCTCTGTGCAGCTCCCATGAACTGTATGGAAGTGTTATTGAGCTTAAGGTTTCATTGTCATCAGGAGCTCCAGAAGACAGCCTGTTTTGCTGAGGAAAGCACTTGGTCATCTGTGACTAGTATAGGCGAAGGAGCAAATCTTCTTGTGAGGGATGGTTAAGACGGGGAGTACCCAATCAGTGGTCAAGGGTAGTGAAGCTCTTGTGAGTCCATATGCAGGGCTCCCAAGCAAATTTTTTTGTATTAATTAGTGCTATTGTTAACTTCTTTTGGATCTGTTCTCCCTCCATTCCCCTACATTTGTGATTCCCATCTACCTGACACGGAAAAGATGGAGTGACCTGTCGTCTGGAGTCAGACCCCTTCCCCTCAGTCATAGCTTAACGTCCCTCCCAAAACTGCTGTGGTTCATCTGTGCTCTTCGAAGCCTTCAGAAACCCCCTCTTTCATCCTTGTGGCTGCCTAGCCCTCCAGCAACCTCCAACTCAGCAGGTTTTACTCCATTTTTACTAGCTCTTACGAAGCGCCAATTGAGGTTAGTTTATCAGAGAGAAGCACCACCCTATTTCTTCCTTACCTCAGATAATCATTGTTCCTTAGCAACTCAGCAAGACAATACCCCTCAACAAGGTAACACAAATCATGACTTTTAGGGGCCATCCAGAATCAACTGGATACCTCAGCGTCAAGAACCTTCTTGTTTAAAATCATGTTAGACATGGTGGGAGTGCAGGGAATGGAGCTACTGGGTGTGTTGGCAAGTCTGGGCCCTGAGCAAGCAGGAAGAACTGCTACCCCTGGACCTGGATCACCTCCCAGCCTATGATGACCCCTATTAACTTGCCCAACGTCAATGCAGCTTTCGCTGGCCATTTCCGCAACATCCAGATCAACCTCGCCAAAGCAATTTCCTCAGCCAATTTCAACACGCCCTTCCAGAACCTCAGGGAAGAGGTTAACTTGGGAAATTCCAAGATGGTTGTGAAGTAAAATGGCCTCAACTCAAGCATCAGCATAATAGCTGGGAAGGATATTGCGGAGAGATTGCAATCTACTTCTTGTCTCTTCACAGTTCAACTGAAGGCTTCATTTAACATTCCAAATTTCTGGTAGGCGAATAGATCCTCCTTGTCAGGAAAAAAGATGGCTTCCTCAAGAAGTTGATCAACAAATACAACGAATCGAAATTCTTCGAGCCAATTATCAGTCATCTACGTAGTTGAGGTAGTCACAATTTCTTGCTGGAACTCAAATCTACAAAACAAAATCTACCTGCTTTGCCCTCTCACTAAAGGATGAGCTCAACAAAACATTGAAGCAAAGACTTCCTAGAAAAAGGATGGGTTCGTCATTCTCTGTTGCAATGGGGAGCACACCTCTTATTTGTTAAGAAAAAAGTCATCAATGTGCAACTAGCCTGGTCTGAAGTCTGTATCAAGATTGACCAGACGCCGCTTCCAAGCTTCATGGAGATACACAAACTACTAGCAGCAGCCAGGTACTTCCAATTCGTGGACTTCAAGGATACCTACAGTCACATCTGACTTGTAAATGATATCGCAAGGCCAATCAGCCCCTCAAGATGGGACCCCTGTGGTATTGTTCTATGGCAGGTGTGGGGGCAAGCCTGGCTGTGGAGAGTGTGGCCCTGAGCATTCAGAACTTTTAACACAGCGCCCTAGATCAGCTCAGCCCAATCTCATGGTTGCTCCCCCTGCGTAACCTCATAATCTACATCGTGCCCGTTTGCATCTTAACACACAGCCATCAGGCTACTTACTGGTGGATATCCCTTTGGGGAAACATCATCTTTTCCTAACTGTGACGAAGACTTGGACACCTCCACTGGGACCCTGGAAAACCCTGAAGACCTGGCAACACAACCAGTGCTGATCTCCCCAATACAGAAACCAAATTCCCTGCTGATTAGTGCACTGTCTGGCTGAGGCATGCTGCAAGGTCCGCCATTCCATTTATACATATACGCCTTACCTACAACATCCTGGTTCCACCCAGCATAAGGAAAGGGCCTGGGAGGCCAAGCACATTATCAAGGAGGGCGAGTGCTACTCTACTCCTAACCACTCCATGCAGACCAAACCGCAGACGCTCATACTGATATTCTTTGAGACCATTAAGGCTGAGAAAACATGAAACACGAAACTATCATGCGCACCTGGCGCCAGATGCAGTAACCGTCAGACCCGGATGGCCCTAAGATATCTAAATCAAGAAGGTGAAGTACCTTCACACGGAGAAACTGTATGAGAAACAGAATGCAAGGCCTGACCCGCCCCCCCCCCCCAGGGCAACAGCCAGGAAGCTTTCTCTGTGATGTGATCCAGAAGTGGACCCTACCGGTCTTGATGACCAAAACCAGTGTTAGGCCCCTGATTGTGGTGACCGGAAAAATATCGCCCCTAAAGAAGGCCCGAAACTGATGTTCTATTTTGTATTTTATTGTATTCAGACAGCTGCTCTTCATCGGTGAGTTTGTACCAGTTAGTAATGATGTTCCTGGCTATAGTTTCCTGTTGTTGAGAGTTTGAAAATGAGTACCCCTATAACTATAGTTATAATGCATAATAGTCTCTTATACTTCATTACCTGATAGTTACTCAATCACAAATTGACTAGTAGATTTCCTACAAAATCTAAAGAAAACATATAGATGGCCAAAAGGACCTCTTTATGTACAAGCTAGTCACCTCTTGGTTTATTACTCAAACCAAACTGGACACAATTCAACCCTAGATCAACAATTAGCTGGACGAGGGGTCTATCTGCCACATGGAATCCGCTTTGGGTGCACCTCTCATATCAGCAAAAAGGAAAGATGGCAGTCTGAGGATGAGCATCAAGTACTGTGGGCTCAACAGTGTAGCTAATCATCACCAAATGCCACCGGAGTCTTCATGAAAAGCCTCACCGGCTATCAAGGCCATATCCTTCACAGTTATTGACATCAAGGAGGCCTACCATCAAAACTGCATCACAGATCACATCGTTCATTGAACACCCAGCTGGCCACATCGTGATGCCCTTTCGCTTTCCTACAACATGGAGCGATCCAACATATGATGAACAAATACTTTTGTGACATCTGACACCGGTACATCATTTCATAAATTCAAGATCATGGTAAGAACAAAACCACCTAATGAGATACTTTGAACCCTAGCTGGGAAATAGATCAATATCAAGCCGTCAAAGTGCCACTTGGGCGATCTTACTTCGAATTTTCCAGACAAGAGCTGGGGATCAACAGGTACTTTCGCACATTCCGAAAACCAGACGCTCTTCCGATGGGGGACACCTTGAAACGCAACCTGAATCCAGACATTCCTCGGCTTGACAAACTCCCTCTGCAACTACATCACTTGCTCCTCTCAGATAGCACCACCCCTGTGGCGCCTCCAGTCAGGCACCGGATCGTTTCAAAGGACAGCGCAAGGGGAAAAGTCATTTTATCCCCGAAAAGTCACCGTTTTCTCCACATCAGTACTCTACGCTGTAATCCAAGAGAGCTGCCCTATGTGTTCTCAGACGCATCCGACTTTTCCGACTCCTTCCCTGTTGCCCACCACAATGAAAGGACTGACTAACTTTCCTCATCTTCGACCCATAGCTTCCTGGGCTACAAGATAAAAACTGCGAAGTTTAGCTACCTATTTTTTAAGAAAGAGCACCTTGACCACTGGTAGATCTTTAGAGCAAAGGTGCCCCATCTTATCAACCATTGCCTTGAGGCCTTTACTGACCACAAGTTGCTGATATATCAATAGAAGCTTAGACAACGGCAAGCCAGATACATTGAGTCATTTCAAAGTTGTGACTTGGACGCGGAGAACCGCTATGGGCTGTACGCCACTGTTGAAGACCTGCGCTCCTGCGGCCTGCAGTATATCCTGCAATGCATCTGGTGCCTAGAATTCCTCGAGGCAATCATGCAAGCCTCCTTCAGGGAATAACCATCAGCCAGTTCGAGGTCATGCAGGTCAAACTCTCAAGGCCGTAAATGACCCTCCCATCTTCAGGGACGCAGCTCCTGCCAATAAGGTCCACATGTACCACACTACCAATGGGTAGGTGTGCAACATCAAAGCCCTACTCAACACATCCACCAGCGCTAAACTACCATGATGATATCATTATTGGCGGACAGCAGGGTAATCCCAAAACAGTGGTGAAGTTGGTAGAGAAGTGTTCTTGGCTAGGAATGTCAAAGGAATTTGTGTCAAGCCACCCTGACTTTCAGCCTTTCAAGGACCCAAAGAACGGCTACAGGTTCATCCCATAGCGTAACTTCACTCAGAAATTTCAAAGGACAGGTGGGTATCACGAATTTGCATGCCCCATAGCTTCTGGCCCCTTTGTATAGTCACTTTGCTGATGCATGTCACACTATACTTGCTAAAGCAATTGTCTTGTCCACACTGGCCAAGGATACCAACTAGGTGGTTTAAAAGCCCCTACAACCCCTGCCCCTACAATCAGGACAGAAATATCAATGTCTTCCTAACAGACTGCAACCCGCAAATAATCTCAGACTCCTGGGAAGCCTTCACCAAAACTGCTGACATCAAGTGTGCACTCATGACGGCATGCCATCAACAAACAGACAGAAAGTGCAATCTGGATCATCCAGACTGTTAAGGACATAATGTGCAAGTATACCAATTGTACAGTAGCCAAATGGGAGTCGCTCATTCCCTTCTAGAGTTTCCCATCAAAAGCTCCCCAGCGTGCTGCAGCGGGCTGCCCCCCTTTCTTACGCAACGAGGCCCATCATCAAAGCTGACAATGCCATAAGTTGACTGCGACATCTCCTATTAAAGTCTGGCGAATCGTTGCTCAGGAGATGAAAAATGCACAGTACCGGTACACTTGCAAAGTTGGCCGTGTCGACATAAACTACATGGTCAATGATAAGGTCATTTGAAACCTTGGAGGAACAAATATGACCCTATTGCTCACTCTACCCTGCAAATTTGTACCAAGTTGGACTGGCCCCTTTGCTGTCCTTGCAGGAGGCTCTAACCTTGAAACCTACAAGCTGTATCTGGACAAATCAGCATTTCCTGTAGTAAACCCCTATCATCAAATGATAATCCTTGAGCCTTACCTCAATCCTTAAACCTCTGTCTACCGTAAGGACGCAGCCCACCTCCTTCCAAACCAGTTTGCGTTGGCAGCAAGGACAAGTGGTACGCCGAGCTCAAAGATGACCTAAGGGACAAAAGCAAAGCCATCAAATACAGAATAAACATTGAAGAGTCTGACAATTTAATGGCAAGGCCGGACTAATGAAGAAACTACCTAGGGGCCACTCAGAACGATCAAGGACACAGCTACCTACCACAATAGCTTTTTCATGCACAGTTTCAAAGGTGGTAACCCCATCGTCTGCATATCCTAAATGTTCAGGGAAATATTACCATACAAGAGTCCGAGAGCCTGGCCCTACCCAACATAAGAGTCAAGGAGCCCCACTCCCACTCTTTACGGGCCAGAGTCGAGGCATAAGAGGACTGTGCTGCCGTCAAAGCCACTTGGCCGTCAGTTGGGTGTGGGGCCATCACCTAACCGCATCACAGAGACTTTTAGAGTATCAAAAGCAGGGTGCTCAGATCATGGTGCCTTGAACCCCAAGTTTCAGGAGCTACGTGCTGCACTTGGTAGAGGGTCCGGTAGCCTGGCTCTGCCTCCGCTCAAAGCCTGTTGCCGGCTAGCAAGGTGTGGGGGAATAGCCCACCTGCGTCCCAGGGACATTAAGAGCATTGGGAGCAGGGTATTCTGCTCCTGGTTGCTTGAGCCCCAAGCAACTGAATTTATATGCTATGCTTGGAAGACAGCTAGCACGCTCTCCTCAGCCTCCATACGGGCAGGTTTGGGGCAGGTCTGCCTCCGCTGTCAAAAGCCAGCTTCCTGCTTGTTATTTGTAGTGTATGGCATTACCTCAGAGGAGGTCGCTGGAACACCGCAGGTTGGAGTTTTTCACTCGGCTTGGATGAACGTCAGGAGATTCCCGCTCTTTAGAAATATTCAGTTGCCTGACGGTTTGGTAAGAGAGTATTGTCTCCCATGACATAATGACCTCTATATAGGAATCAAACCATGCTGAGTTAGTCAGCCTCTCTACCAATGGGGGTGTACCGTAGCTGGGACCTGGTCTCCTAGCCCAAGATCCTCGTGGGTCACCTCGTCCTGCCATTTTGGAGTACTAAGTCAAGAAAAGGTAGGCTGTGGTAAATTGGATGGGTGCCGCAATTCTGGACCCCTGTGGTATGGCTCTACGGGGGTGCCCCTTGAGCTCGTGAAGAGCGAGTATCGGACTTAGCCTGTGGTATCCCGAAGTGTATGGCAGTGCATAGGCTAAGTGCAATCCCATATATATCCCCCCTGTTTCCCCTCAATATCTACAAACAGCCTGATGCAGCTTAGCCCCCTGAACTTAGGCTAGTCAGCAGTGACAACCGCATCAGGGAATCGTCATCTTCCTTTCCTCATCCTCATCAGTGAAGTACACTCTGACACCTTCACCTGGACCCCAAACCTGAAAGGCGCTGAATACCCTGGTAATCAGTATGGGGCTTGATACAGACATCACTTTGGAGCAAACACTACTTCAAACAGGATAAAGCCACTTGGAGTTCCTAGTTTTGCTGTTGGGACTATCAAAAGCCCTGACCTGCTTCCAAGGCTTGGTGAACTCCATCATTAGTCACTTGTTTGACAAGGTCATAACGTCCTACATGTTAAAGAAGTCCTGGCAATCCTACCTGAGCATAATTTGAACAACAAGCCACGCAAACGGCTCTGGGAAAAGATGGAAGTGGAGTTCTGTGGTCAAGAAATCAGGCATGACAGCATTTCTCTTGCCTGATGTCAACTTGCCAGAAGTCCCTCCTTGGATACAACACATCTGCTGCCGTACCCCAAGAACTACTCAGAAATTTCTTACCCGCATTCAGCACTGTCATCAGAAAAGAACCCTGGGTTGGTGGACCTAGCAAAAGCATGTCTCCTTTGAGCATGACCATAATGCCTTCTCCTCTGCTACTGTTCTCCCGAGCTTCCTGGCCAGCTCCCATCCTTATAACATTTGTTTTCTCCTATACCTCCAGTATCCAATAGGTGGTCAGGTGGCTCGGAACGTTTAAGAAAATATTCGAATTCTGCCTCAATGTCCAACCACTATCAGGGACTTGACCGACCTCTCTCAATTTCTACCTTTCTTGTGTCTCAGCAAATCTGAATAACCAAGTACACAATAAAGAGCTGATAGCCCTCTTCAAAATCCTGAAAGCCAACCTCCATGAGCTTATCTATATCCAGTTGCAGGTATTCATAGACCACAAGTGCCTGACCCATCTGAACACTCAGCCAATACTTAGCCGCCCACAAGCAAGTTGGATCATAGAACTCAAGGAATCCAACATAACTTCTCCATTGAATACTAGACCCAAACCTTCTCACTGGCTTGCCTTGAGACAACTTAACGCCTATTAAGTATCAAAAACCATTTCAGCACAATTCTCATCTCACATCTTGAGGCAAGGTTGACCGACCGAAAAGCCTAAGACTCTGTACACTAGGGAAAAGCAGCAACATGGATTCACTACCTGACCATTGATGACTATGCACTCAACTTCAAACAACTTCTACCAGCTGCAATGAAGTCCTGAAGCCAAGCTATGTCGCCAAATTTTGATTCAACAACGGCTTCCTTTATTATGAAGGCCAACTCCACATCTGAAGAGCATGCCAGGTCCATCCTTGTACAGTAGAACAGCTGGTTAGTTAGGCAGTCACATGGAACAGACGAAGACCGTCAAGAAAATCATCGCAAAGTACCACTGGCAAGCTCAGTTCTCACAGACCAACCAGTACATCACTCGCTTTCCGGATCGTGGATCCTTCAAAATAACAAAAATGCCGCGTCTGCCAGAGACAACAACCTACCCCCGTTCTTCACCGTACAAGACTATTTGCCCAACGCTCTAAAAATCAGATATTCAGATGAAGGGATACCAGCCACAGTCAAATCATCTGCCATAAAACAACAGCTCGAAATTGCCCAAAAACAGAAGGAAATTACAGTGATTGTGGAAGTTGCCCTCCAACAGGGGCAAGACCATTACGCAAGTCCATATGATCAAAACCGCAAGCCTATCTTCTATGAACCCAGAGACAAAGTCCTCCTCAACATCAAAGGTGTAACAACTCCTATAAAGACCTCCCTACCAAAATAACTCCCAGCCCGATGTCGAGGCCACTTAAAGATTGCTAGCCCTGGCCCAACTCCGGGCAGGACAATCTTGAGAACTCAACAAGCAACATCCACGTCTGACCTTACTTTCACATCAACATCTTCAAGCCCTTGACACTGCCCAACTCCTCCATCCAATGCAACACCAACTTTTTAACCTACCCCACTCTGATTGAAAAAGAAGGGCGACACAAATTCACCATCAAAAAAAACTTCAGTGTCAATGACTACGGAAGACAACGTAAGGAAGAATCCTACATTCAACACAATCTTGTGAAATGGAGAAGGTTTCAAGTTGTGAGCAACCACTGACTCAAGCTCCAGACGTCAAGGAAAACCAAGCATATGGGAACTGGTTGAAAGAACACCCTTGCCCACCCCTCCTTGTTGCTTACCAAGAAGAAACATTATTGTCATCAGCCGCTTTAACTCAGACAGCTATCTAGGCTACAGAGCGCAAACAACTCGTGGCTCTCCACGGGAACTGAAAGCAGCGTGCGACTTGTCCCTGACGTTGTGCTACCAGCCTGTACAAGAGTTCCTTGCTTATTCTTTATTTGTCCTGAAAATATGATGAGTTGTTGTTAAGTGGTCTCTCCGTGCCTGTAAAGGGTGTGGGCATGACCTAGTCCAAGAAGGAAGCGATAGAACCTCTGAACTGCCTCGACCTTCAGGCTAGTGAAATGATCTCCATAACTGCTCGAGTTACATAGCAAGAAGGAGGCAGATAGGCCTCCAGCCGCACCCACTATGACGCAAGAAAGAGCCAGGTAATTCTAGTGCGTTACAGTAGGACAATTAGGCTCTGTATGCCCCTAGACGTAGCCCATGTGGTGACCTGAGATAAACTCCTTGTGTTTCGACAAAAGAGAGCACTGAACAACCTTACAATGACGGGCGTTAGGACAGAAGATCCAACTGACCACCCTAGGACAACCGGAGAGCTTGCTCATAGCGTCCCAGTACTCCTCCTGAGAATATCGCTCGTGATGACTATGGACATCTTGTTGCAGTCCTTCCACTTGCAGGCATTGTTACCCACACAATGTCTGATGGGAGGCGGGGTTCCGTCTTCAGACACAAGGACTTGGCTGATTCCAAATCAATTGCCATTCCCCTCAGCGTGGCTGCCGAGTTCTCCTAATGCCAAGGTCCATGTGACTTATCCTGCACACCCAAAGGAGTATGTAAGCTTGAAGGGGCATGGCACCAATAGTGTATGACACCTAACGATGCATGTGGTGTCTTGCAAACTATAACGGAAGGCTCTTCTCAAAAACCATGAATAATATGTATATCGGCATGAGCTCCGCATCCTTTTACCTGCTCCATTGAGAAAAAAATCAAATATGTAGGAGCCAACCCTTCGCCTTTCGAGACTCTCCGGACTCTGATTTTGTGCTCAATGACATAATCTGTCTCGCCTCCATGGAAGATGTGCAGCAGTAGCCACAGGATGTTTGTATTGTGGTGCATGGAGTGGTAGACAAGGTACAACAGCTGGAGGACATCAACATGGAGTATGGACAGACTTAGATTATATTTGTGGCGAAGGTGTCAATATCATAGAAGTCATGAGCAGGTCAAGGTCCAACGACAGTGAAGCAGCAAAACCAGTGTGCAACAAGCCCCTAAGTCGGTGCAGACCTCCTCGGATGGTTGATGCCAGTAGTGATCAACAGGACCTGGACCCAGAATGAAACACAACTCCTACGCAACCGCAATTGTAGGTCTTCCTTTACTCATCCTGTGATTCTCTGAAAGCTGTTTGGATAATCTCACAAACTTCCCTCTGCTCCTAGCAATAAACTTTCCAGCTTGGCAATGATTTAGGGCACAGTTATCGTTACCTTGTTGTCAAGCTGCGCAGACTCTGTTGCGATGTGTAAACACTGGGACAGTTGACTTCAGAACAATAACCCTGTGATTACCTTTCAGCTCCTTCACCCTCCAGACAGTGTGGACACAGTTGCTCCTTCCCAATACCTGGGTCGGTTGACTACAGTACAAAGGCACTCACCTTCAAGCTTGACTCGCTCCCTCCAATATTTACGTACAAAGCTCAGCCTGTTTTAAAAGAACTTCCAATCTGATGTGCTTCCATCCAATCCAATCTGATTTGATCAATTTCCAATCTGACGCTCTTATCAGGGGGACCCAGAGCTTTCCTCTTGCCCCTCCACATACGCCCAAACACATTCGATCATCTCAATTGAGTTCGATTCCTCTCATCCAGCTTCATCCAAATATCATCACTTCCCCTCAGTTGTCAAACTCAATGGCCGGACACACTGATCATCGCCCCCTCAGAACTCCTGAGTCCAGGCCGATCAAGATGGCAAGCTGATAATGTTGGAAGATGGGCAGGACATTGGTCAGTGTGTCCGCGATCAAGTGGCTGAATTAGCAAGGACTAGCCCTGGCGAGCGATGATCCCATCTGCGCTGACCAAGGCTCTCTCCATCGCCCAACATGTTCATCTTGCCAGCCTGATGGGCCCAGAAACAGGAGGTGTGAAGAGGCCTGAAAGTCATACCACGCTGTGTGTCTTGTTCAGTTCCTTCACCCTCCTTTACAGGGTCTACACAGAAGCCCCTGTGGGAGTCAAAAACCCACGCTGGGTGATGGACTCAGGTGCATTGGAGAACATGACTCAAGATGCTTCCCTACTCAACAATATCAAACCCCTTGATACGCCACTGCGGGATTACAATTGGCAACAGCACAAAGCTGCGAGCTACAAGCTCAGGCTCTGCCGTGATTGAAGCCCTGATGCCCAAGAGAAGGCACCACCCTGTGCGCGTTTGGGACGTGCTGCTCAGAGCAGAGG